>PVLD010013458.1:0-56057 GCA_004027595.1 Dinomys branickii | reverse complement strand
TCGGAGCCATCAACTTTATTACAACAATTATTAACATAAAACCCCCTGCCATAACACAATACCAAACCCCATT
The DNA here is from genome assembly GCA_004027595.1 of Dinomys branickii. Taxonomy (NCBI): domain Eukaryota; kingdom Metazoa; phylum Chordata; class Mammalia; order Rodentia; family Dinomyidae; genus Dinomys; species Dinomys branickii. Next base: position 55,984 of record PVLD010013458.1, on the reverse strand, counting down.
ATTTGTATGATCCGTACTAATTACGGCCGTCCTTCTCCTTCTATCTCTCCCAGTACTAGCCGCTGGAATCACAATACTACTTACAGACCGAAATCTTAATACTACTTTCTTTGACCCTGCAGGAGGGGGAGACCCAGTTCTTTATCAACACTTATTCTGATTTTTCGGGCACCCTGAAGTCTATATTCTTATTCTCCCTGGATTCGGTATAGTATCTCACATCGTTTCATACTACTCTGGAAAAAAAGAACCATTCGGTTACATAGGAATAGTTTGAGCAATAATATCTATCGGATTTTTAGGATTCATTGTGTGAGCCCACCATATATTCACTGTAGGTATAGACGTTGACACCCGAGCATACTTCACCTCAGCTACAATAATTATTGCAATCCCAACTGGAGTAAAAGTGTTCAGCTGATTAGCCACCCTTCACGGAGGAAACATCAAATGGTCACCAGCTATATTATGAGCCTTAGGATTCATCTTTCTCTTCACTGTTGGAGGTTTAACCGGAATTGTTCTAGCCAACTCCTCTTTAGACATGAAGAATTGAATTTCGACTCATATATAATTCCTTCTACAGAACTAAAACCAGGAGAATTTCGCCTCTTAGAAGTTGATAATAACAAAAGGCTCAGTATTTCCAGCTAGCCACCATTTTACTTAGCCAGTGCTGGGTGCTTTTCTTGGAACAGCATAGAAGTAGTGGTTAAAGCGAGGCATGTAGTTCAGCAGCACAGCACTTGCCTGGCAAGCATCAGGTCCTGAGTTCAGTTCCCAGGTAAAAAAAAAAAAAAAAAAAAAAGTAGTGGTTGAATGAGCAAGTTAAATGCCATAAAGGAAACAGGTTAAGATTCATTCCCATACCTGGGAATTGGCCAGGGCAAGTCAATTTATTATCTGTGGTCCTCAACACACACACACACACACACACACACACACACACACACACACACAGAAAAATTTATCAAATATTTTAATATTATTGAGACATGAGATTAATACCAGTTACCTTTGGCCTCTACAATTACAAGGGATGCTCAAAGTGGTGGCCATTAGCCACCAGACATTAGTAGGGTGAACTGCTAAAGTGTGAATGTATTGTTTTGGCGGACTCAGTATGTTTGTATGTATATAGTATATGGGCTGAGGATGTACCTCAGTGATAAAATACTTCATAATGTCTTGGATTCAAATCCCAGAAAAATAAACAATAAAATAAAATAAATATTAAAATTTTATCAATAAGAGATAAAATTCAAGATGCTTGTGTTAAGGTTGATACATTGTGTTTACTTGGGGAGTCTAGAGGTTTGGCTGAGTGACTCAGCAGTTGTAAATCTTGGGGTAAAAAGGTCATGCCCTTACCCTTCTAGGATGTTGTTTATTATGTTAATTTGGGAAGTTTAAAAGGTTAGCTGAGTGACTCTGGAGGAAGCTATGGTCTTACTTTGTACACATCCTGAGCCTGTGGAAGAGGAGGGCATGGAGACTGTGTGAGAGCTACACGCCCCCTGGGTGGGGGTAGGCTGTTTACAATGTAGGGGAGAAAAAGAGGCTGCTTGCAGCCATTCCTCCCTTTTGCTGTGCTCTGCTGCCATGAACTGTTTGCCCTCTGCCACCTGCCACTCCACCTCAGAACCAGCCAAGTAAGGACTGAAACCTCCACAAACTGTAAGCTAAATAAACCTTTCCTTTCTTCCTTTTGGGCGTTGGGTATTTTGTCTCAGTAACGAGAGAAAATTAACCAAGACAGCTTATTATTCTTTTTATGTTTTTCTGTGTTTTCCAAATCAAAATCACATAGTACAATAAATATTTGCTTAAATAAATCCTTACTAGGTCAGTGTGAAGGCCCTGGGTTCAATTCTCAATGCTACATATAAATGAATAAATGAACAAATGCATGAATGAAAGAAAACCTCTACGCATTTAGAAATTTTGTCATTCAAGTTATAACCTAGTCTATCTTATAAGCAATGTAAATGAATTATATAACAAAGTTGTTTCTTTAGATTAACTTCCACTCTCTCTGAAAATACCTCAGTTCTTACCCATTTTATCCCAACTACCTTCTTAGTGTGGTACCAGTTACACACTAATGACATAAATGAATGGTTCTGTATGGATAAAAGGAAAAGGAAGCTTCTGATTATTATTAGCACCCAGAATATGTTATGATCATGTACAAATTCACTTTCCCATTGACATAGTCAAAATCTATGTGTAAAGTCTTTGATTTCATTAATTTCGTAAAATATAGGCCCTTTAAAACAGCCTGGCAAATGATAAAAGACCAATTCACATTTTGTTTTTTCCAAAAACCTTTTCTAATACTGAAATTCTATTAATGTGGGCACAAAAATTACAGTTACTTAACAGACAAATGTACCCTTTATTGAAAAAGTTTTCCACTGAGAAAGAACTGGACATGCAAAGATTTATTCTACACTGGAACATTATCAAAGTTATATAGCCACTACTATGAAACACAATTTGACAGATTCTCTAAAAACTAAACATACACCCAGTGCATAACCCAGCAATTGCACTGCTCAGCATTTACCCAGACAAATGAAAAAACCTCTGAGTATTCAGCAGTATTACAGCAGCTTTATTCATGATAACCAAAACACAGATACAAGCCAGATGCCCTTCAATGGATATGTCCAAACTGTGGAATATTACAGCAATGAAAAAAAATGAACCAGTGACATAAGCAACAAATAAATCTCCTACATGAATCCCCACAGAATTACTCTGAGTGAAATAGCTAACCTCAAATGGTAATATACTATGTGATTACATTTATATAACTTTCTTGAGATGGAAAAAATTATGGAAATAAAAAACTAAATAGTGGTTGTCAAGGGATAAGGAGATGCGGAGAAGAGAGCAGTAGGGTAATGTCAGCAGAGCAGCATGAGAGACCCTTGATGTGACCAAAACATTTTATGTCTTTATCAATTAATCATCTTTGTTAGAGATTGTACTACAGAACTGAAAGAAGCTACTACTAGGAAAAACTGGGTAAAGATTACTTGAGATATCTGTATTACTTTTACAACCATAATATGAATCTACAATAATTTCCAAGTAAAAGGTTTAATTTTCTTAAAATATAAAATTTAAAGCACATTCTCAAATTCTGATTATATCAAAGTCAAAAATCTCCTGCCCAGAAATTTACACTCTAAGTGAAGAAACAAAAAAAGTTTAGAAGTTAACATAATTTAAAGCTAAATATTATATATACATATATCTATTTATCTATATATCTATATACACATACATACATACACACACACACACATACAGAATTTGGGTATTAAAGAAATACTATAGCCTGTATATGGTAAAGTTTGTGAATGGCTAGAAAAATGTATTTAAAATTCATATCCATTCCAATACACAGGCATATGGTTTAGATATTTTTAAAAGAAAGGGGAAATTAGTACAAAAGCTATTTAAAACATTTAAGGTATGTTATACAATATAGATAACATATAACAAAGATTTATCAATTGTTTTAATTTTTCACTTGTCACTTGATAAATCTGTATCTAGCTTAAAAGTTGATAATTACCACCAGCTACAAATTTTCCTGAATTCTAAATACAATACCATAAGTGGCAAGACAGGGATGTTCACATCTAGTTAAAACTGAGTCAGATGCTTTAAGTAATAATATAAATACCATCTTTCAATCTTTGTATCTTTTAATCAAAAATATAATGCTAATATAGGCAATCAATGCAAAGTAGTATTAAAAAAGCAATATTCAAAATAAGATTTGAAATAAGTTTCAAGATATAATTTGGCATCTCACTTATAAAGCCTTTCTTTTTTTTCTTTTTGAGACAGGGTCTCCCTATGCAGTTCAGGCTAGTCTTGAACTTACTTTATAGCCCAGGCTAGCCTCAAACTCAAACTTGGAATGATCCTCCTTCCTCAGCCTCCCAAGTGCTGGGATTGCAGGCATGTGCCACCACGCCTGGCAAATCCTTCTCTTTAATGAACATATTCCTCTATAATTCATAGTAGTCTTGGCATGATACAACAATGTAACTAAAGACAAAAGCTCTATATTAATTTTAAGTAAGTTCCCCCAAAAAGTCAGATGTTTATAATTCCATAACAAAAAATACACAGCAGGGGGTGTACAAGGGTGTAGATGACATAGAGGTTTACTGTTATTTCACGTGGGATAGATTTGGGTAGCCCTTTAACAGTGACATTTCAACAGTCTCAACAAAATGAAAGCATAAGAAATGTGGATACCTAGACTAAAAGCTCAAAAATAGAGAAGAGCAAATACCAAGGGGCTAAAGAGAAAGCAAGTCTGTTGTGTTCACCGCACAGAAAGAAGCACAATGGAAGTCAGCACACAATGAAGAAGAGAAGAAAATGAGACAGGCACCAACAACTCATTTTCATGGGCTTTTTCCAAGTTGTGAAAAAAAGTCCTGCACATTCTGTTCAGTTAATCAGACTTTGATAAAATTTGTAAAACGTGGGTATTAAGGACTGATGGTTTAGATCACTGTAGCTTTATGTTCTGACTTCTCTGTAACACTTCATCTTGTAGTGAGTAAATAGTACAGGGTAGACAGAAGAATTTCAGGGTCCAGCTGAATAGCAGTTAAGCTGGGATATACATAGTTTGAGTTTGCCAAGATGTATTCATTAACTTACTTTCCACTTGCTTCTAGGCATAAATAACTGACTGCTACTTGTCCATGAAAGAGTGGTTTCCCTAAATACTCTCATTTACTGTGCTGATATAACTTGTCATAACAAAAAGTACAGGATCAGAGGCCATACTAACCTATGGGCATGGCCCAGAGTACCAAGCCGTGAAATCTTGTAGGTAATGACCAAAACATAAGATTTCAAGTTCCCAGAGCCAGAAAATTGTCAAAACTTCTTCCAATCACCAAACATGTAAAATAATGAGATCAATTGATTCTTAACAGGAAATAGCTAAAATCAAAGTTCTCCTATCAGTGAATACAATTATAATAATTATAAATGTACCGATATTGTATGGTATTATTTTATTGATGGGAATATTACTACAATTTTTTTTTATTCTTGTGTTGTAGAACTACTGCCTAGCTCCTAGAGGTTACACAAACAGGCAGTACATGATTGCCACCAGTGCAGGCCACATCTGGCTCCTGTGCACACCCTGAGATGCCTGGAGTCACAGAAACAAGTGATCCATGATCCGCTGACATCATGGTTCTCAGCTGAATGCCAAGAGAACCAGGCATTTCCCATCTACTACTTCCTGGAAGCAGAGCAGGTGACCCACGGTCCCCCGCTGTTACAGTCTTAGTCTCCGTCCCCTGTGTGCCCGGTGCAGACAGGAGTCTCTGACCCACAACGCCCACAAACTGCTACCATGGGAGTTCGCACTTGGGCCCTCCCTACATGTGCTCTGTGCTGCCGGAGGTAACAGGCAGTGCACAAGCTTCTGGCACCGAAGTTCACATCTGGGCTTTACACACACCCTGACCTTGTGGAAGTCACAGAAACAGGCGGTCCATGATCACCACCAGTGCAGCCCAATTATGGTGCCTCTGCAGACCCTAAGCTGCCTGGAGACACAGAATCAGGTGGTCCACTGACTGCTGACCCTGCAATCTGTGTCTGGGTTCTGCCTGCACCCTGAACTACCTGGGGACACAGGACCACTGGTTCGTGATTGTGCCACCAGTGCAAGCTGCTTCTGGTTCATACTCGTGCACTGAGCTATGAGGAGACATTGGATTATATGGTCTGCTATCAGCTGACATAATAATTCATGTCTGAGACCTGGGAGAACCACACTTCATTTGTTGGAAGACCCCAGACTAAACAGTGCATCTCAGCAGACATTAAAGGCAAGCCTGACCACCAGGAAAATGAAGGGCACTAGTGACCTCTGCTGAGATGCCAGATAAGGGAAGACTGATCATTCTGCCCTGGGGTCAAACACAAGAAAACAGAACTCCACCCCACTCAGAACAAGTCCAGGAGACATCGACATAGGAGAACTTGGTAAACATACACCTGAAATTGCTGAAATGGTTACAATGGAAATAAAGAAACAACTCCATCAGGCCACAGAAGAGATAAGATCAGTAATAATCCCTCAGGTAAAAAAATGAAATGATAACAATAATGAAAGAATTGCTCAGCACATCTAAAGAAAAAAATATATACAAACATAGATGAGCATAGGCAACCCAGGTTAACGTTAAATGAACAATATAGGAATGAACCAGAACGCATGAAACAGATTTGAAGAGATTTCCAGGAAATCAAAACTCCCATTGAAAGCTGGCAAAACTGCATGAATGAAGCTGAAGACAGAACTTGAAATCTTGAAGACAGCATGGCACCTAGCAATCCTGAAAGAAAGGATCTCTTAAAATCAACAAAGAACTAGGAAAAATCAAGTCAACAGCAGCAAGACAAGGAAAAGAGAAACAATGTCAGACTAATAGGAGTAATGAAACACCAGGAGGCAACACAAATGACATAGAAAGAATATTTGCCAAAATAAAAGCAAAAAATTCCCCAAGCACTGAAACAGAAACTGATATAGAATTCAATGAGGCATATAGAACTCCAACTAGTCGTAACCAAAATAAATCTACGCTCAGACATATGATAAACAAGATCCCAAATCTCCAGCAAAAGAAGAGAATATTAAAAGGTGCTAGAGAAAAGAAACATATCACCTATAAAGGAAAAGTCCATCAAAATCACAGATTTCTCAACACAAACCATCCAGTCAAGAAGAGCTTAGAGTGAAGGACTACAGATCTTAAGACAAAACAGCTTCCAACCAAGATTTGTGTAGCCTGCCAAACTATCCTTCAAGTTTAACAGAGAAATAAAATATTTCCACAACAAAGAGCAACTGAAGAACTTCAAGAGTTCCAAACCGTCCTTACCAAGAGAACAAAAAGATATTCTAGACAGAGAAAACAATGACCACAATTTCAAGAGCAATAATAGAAAGAAACCCTCAAGCAGTGCAAGCAATTAAACAGGTAGAAAAAGTAGGAAACCAACAGCAGGTAAATATCATGACAATGATAAGCCACTACATATCAGTTAAAACCATTAATGTAGATAGCCTCAATTCACCAGTCCAAAGAAACAGACTGGCACAGTGGATTAAGAACCAAATCCAACAATATGCTGTATACAGAAACACATTTTACTCAAAAAGAAATCCACAGACTGAATGTCAAAGGATGGACAATTCTCCATGCAACAGAAAGAGAGAAAAGGGCAGGTGTATCTATTATGTTTACAGAGAACAATCCAAAGAGATAAAGGTCACTACATACTTGTTAGAGGAAAACTGCAAAAAGAAGAGAGAACAATCCTAAACATGTATGCACCAAATATCAGAGCACCAAACTATGTAAGACAAATATTAACAGACATGAAAAAACAAGTAATAACACTACTGTAATAGGGGACCTCAACACAGCTTTGACACAAAGAGATAACGGATCTGAATTAAACCTACAAACAAATGGACTTAGTAGATGTGTACAGAGTGTTCCACCCACAACATCAGAATACACATTTCTCTCAGCTGCACATGGGACCTTCTAAAATAGACCACATTCTAGCCCACAGAACATACCTAACTAAATGCAAAAGAATTGAAATTATCCCATGCATATTATCAGACCACAGTGCAATAAAATTGGAAATTAATGACAAAAGGAACTCCAAAAACTCCATAAACACTTGGAAATTAAATAACAATCTCCTGAACAACCAATGGGCCACAGAAGAAATTAAAAAATATCTCAAACAAATAAAAATGTAAATACATCTTACAGGAATCTGTGGGATGAAATGAAAGTAGTCCTCACAGGGAAATTTATGGTGGTGAATTCACACATAAGGAAAACAGACACAACCACAAACATACTTGGCCACCTAATCTTTGATAAAGGAGCCAAACAAACTTAGTGGAAGAAAGAGAGCCTCTTTAATAAGTGGTGATGGAAAAATTGGCTTGCCACTTGCCAAAGACTGAAAATAGACCCAACTCTATCACCATGCTCCAAACTCAAGTCAAAACTGGTCACAGATCTCAATATTAAAACAGAAACACTAAATCTACTGGAAGAGAAAAATAGATAAAAACCTTAAAGACACAGGGGTAGACAGAGAGTGCATGAACAAAAACCAAACCATACGGGAAATATTTCAAAGAATCAACAACTGAGAACTCATCCTATTGAAATGTTTCCGCACAGCTAAAGAAATCACCAGCAGAGTAAAAAGAAAACCCACAAACTGGGAAAAAAAATTTTAGCTGACTGTCCTTCAGACAAAGGTCTTCTAAAAATCTAGAACATATAAAGAATTAAAAAACATTAGCCTCCCAAAATTCAAAGACCTAATCCAGAAATGGGTATCTGAGATGAATACACACTTCTTAGATAAAGAAATAGAAATGGTAAATAAATACATGAGAAAGTGTTCAACATTGTTAGTCATTCAAGAACTGCAAATTAAAACATTGAGATTTCATCTCATACCAGTAAGAATGGCTATCATTAAGAAATCAACCAATAACAAATGCTGGCAAGGCTATGGACAAATAGGAACTCTTTTATGCTGCTGGTGGGAATCCAGACTGGTGAAACTACTGTGGAAATCCGTTTGGAGATTTCTCAGCAAAGTATTTCTAGAGATCCCACTCAATCCAGCTATTTCACTTCTTAGTTTTTCCCAAAAGAAATGAAAACACCATATCACAGAGATATATGTGCTCCCATGTTTATAACAGCACTATTTTTCATAGCTAAATCGTGGAAACAACCCAAATGTCCATCCACTGAGGAATGGATTAAAAAATCGTGGTATTTTTATATAATGCAATATTATTCAGCTATAAAGAAAATAAACTCGAGGCTTTTACAGGTAAATGGTCACAACAAGAGACGATACTCATAAGTGAAATAAATCAGACCTCTATGGGTACACAACATATTGTCTTACTAGTATAAGAACCTGAAAGAGTGAATAAAAATTGAGAGGTATGATAGACATTGTGAAATGACAGGAAACTGCTCAAAAGTAAAGAGCAACTGGGATGAGGATAAAGAGAGAAGAAAAAAGGGGAAACTATGGACATACACAGGATATAACACAGTTGTACTACTGACTTCTATTGCTTTACTGAAAGGATCAGTTAATGATTAACTATTTGATCAATTTTCCATGTCTCTATTTGTTTTCCTGAGAAAACACTTTGAAGATATCAATATGCAATACAACAACCATTGTTGATTTCCTACTACTTTGTCTGTAATTCAGTATTGCTTGTATTGTTCTTATGCTATTTTGTAAATGGATGTTTGTTAATACACTTTCCTTCATTTTTTAAAATAAATTTAAAAAATAAAATAGAATTTTCCTTTAGCAAAAAAAAACCAAAAAAGGAACTACTACCTACATCAGAATTCAAAACAGACAGTGTGTGTGTTAGATTACAGGTGTTAACTATCCCAAACACCAAAAACTCGAAATGTGTATTAGATCAGTAATGCAAGAAGAAAGACTAGATAATCTTTTCATTGTCTCAACATAAAATACTACAAAAATTATCATATGAAGAAATAAACAGTTTATGCCCAGTAAATGACTGGAAAATTATTATGAAGATATATTAGATCTTTATAAATATATAATTTTTCTGAATTTTATTATTATTTTATGATGTCTAATGCTTATCACTTTTTTAAAGTTAAAATACCATCATTAAAAGTAAATGCCTGATTGGTATGGAGGCACACACCTGTAATCCCAGTACTCAAGAAGCTGAGGTAGGAGGGTTACTGGGAGTTCAAGGCCAGCCTGAGCTACATAGTGAGACCCTGTCTCAACCTAAACAAATCGGAATAGTAAATATTTAATGGATAGGTTAAGCAGTACATTAAAAACAAAGCTCTAAGTTTGAGTCCCCAAAACACACATGGACAGACATGCACCCAAACACATATAAATCATTCACTTGAAATCAGATCTGAAGAAATAACCAATACTCAGGAAAGATGAAAAGGTGGAAAAATACTAACACACATTAAAGATACATGGAGGGGGAAAAAAGGCAGGGACAGGCTGACATACATCTAAAAAAGAGTTCAGAATAATTGAATGTAGAGATCAGGGAAAACCAAGAGTCAAAGAAAGGCTGCATAAGAATTTAATTTCAGCCATGCTAACCCTCAAACTGAAGACGCAAACTGAATCTTGATCAAACAACATAAGAATGAGTCTATACCCCAATGACCCCAGCTTGCCAAGATGAAGAATTCAGAAGAGAATCTCAAAGACAATTGATAAAAGGATTACCTACAAATTAAAACCAAATCTATAGAGAACAAACAATGTTGTAGTTCAACAAAAGGATTATCTGTAGATCACTATCAATTTAGAATTCTATGCCTAGCAAGAGTATTATTAATTGAACATTTACAAAATCTCTGTATGAGATGCCGGACTCTATTTAGGCGCCTGTAGTACAATGGGAAGTAATCTAGAAATAGTCCCTTATTTCATACAGCTTACATTTTAGTAAGACATTTTCAAAAAGAATAAAAATGAAAAGGAATTTCTTTATTCTCTGCTCTCCTGAAATCCTCAAATTTCCATCCCACTGAAATTAAAACAGCTCAGAACGCTTAGCTTTTTGCAGTACTTATGTTGAAATAAGTTACTTGATAGCATACCCTAGGCTCTCTTAAGAGGTACTACATGAAACCTCTGAGATCATACAGAAATCTCAGTGTCCTTCTGTAGTTTCCTTTGAAGAATGTCCATATATGTTGTCATATTCTCAAAGAGATCTATGATACAAAAGATATTAGAACCACTTTCCCCTGATCCAACACCTCACTCTCAGAATAAATTTGGTGCTACTCTTGTGTCTCCCATAGTAACTTATAACTTATCTCTCAGCCCATTATTATTTTCTACTGTGAATTCTCCACTCGTAGTAAACCATGGATACTTGCTCACCCACACGTAGCATAGCAACACATGGTAACACATGGCACTAAACAAAAATTATCACTAAAATGTTCCACAAAATCTATCTCTGAAATACATAAATATATGCCTTTGTTACAGAATTTAAGAAGCCATCCTTAAATAATTATTTATCTTTTCTTAGTTGAATCTTTGTTTAATGTTGCCTATCAAATCTACTGAACAACCTTCAAAGATCTTAATGCAAATATGTCTTTAAAATATGAACTTAGTGGTAAAATTTATAAAACCTTGATTGTATTTTTATTGTAAAGAAAGTCTGGCTAAATAACATAACTTCATTTCTATAAACTTAGAAACTTGGAAGCCTTCCTAAATATATTGAAAAAAATACTAAGCATTTAGAAATAATACCACAGTTGTTTGCTTTCAATGTTTAAGAAAGTGCATCATAAAAACACATCCTTACATATTTTTTCACATAACAAATGGCACTGGGATATGAAGTGCAATACATAGGAGACACGAGGGAATGGGGCAACCAACCACGTTCCTCCTAGAGATAAGAGAAGTCAGTCCTGTGCGAAAGAAACAAACCAGACGGTACCAGGGTTCTCTTCACCATGTAAGTCTACCCTTCAAAACCCAGGCAGAAAACATTGCTAAATTCAATGGTTTTCTTTTTTCCTTTTTTAAAAAGGAAAAGTAATCTAGAAAAGAAAAAGGAAAAGACAAAGAGAAAGAAAAAGGGAAAAAGAAAAAGCGGAAAGAGGAAAGAAGAAAAAGAAAAAGCAAGTGGAGAAAAACAACAGGAGTTAAAACCTGAGTGTTACTTACCAAGTTGGCCATGTAAATTGTGAGCAGCCCTCTCCTGCAAAGAAAATTTAAAAATAAGAGTAAGATTAAGCTTCCATTTGATTATCTTTTTTTAAAGACATTATCGGGAGTTGAGAAATATGTTCCTCTCTTAAGAAAAATGGGTAGATTGTCCTGATCTCAATATTTAGGTTGAAAATCTTAATGTAAACATGTCCTTAAACTATGAACTTACTGGTAAAATTTATAAAACCTTGATTGTATTTTTACTGTAAAGGAAGTCTGGCTAAATAGCTTCATGTCTGTAAACTTAGAGAAACTAAATAGTTGAAACTAAATAGATTCTATTTTAAGTATAACTGATAAATAAACATGTATTTAGAGTGTACAACATCATGGTTTTAGATACATATATGTTGTGAATTGATTACTATAATCAAACTAACATTACCTATCACCTCATACACTTACAGCAATTTTTGATATCTTCCCTCTAGAAACATTTTATAACTCAAGGCTTAAAAAGTATTCTTGAAAAGTATATCCAGAATCTCACTCCCAGAGACAGAGTAAAACAAAAGTGAATACTATTCTAGACAAGTTAATATCTCTATAAATTAGTAACTGTTGAAAATTTTAAAATAGGCAGTGCCATATAGACTGTTTTGTAATCTGTTTTACTTAACAATGTAAAGGGCAGCTTTCTACCTCAGTACATTTATGTCAAAATGACAATTCCTTACATTTTTGCCACCCACTCTTCAGAGAGAGGACAAATAGCCAGAATATGTAAAACCTCAAAAAGATCAGACCCTCCAAATTTAAAATTTCAACCCAAAAACAGGCTCTGACATGAAAAGACATTTTTCAGATAAAGTATAAGTGGCCAATAAATAAATGAAAAACTGCACCTGTTCAAAAAACACATTAAGACAACACTGAGATCCATCTCACTCAGAAAAACTGCTATCATCACAAAATTAAGAACAAATGCTGCTGAGGCTCCCAGGGAAAAAGGAACACTTCTCCATTGCTGCTGGGAGAGTAAGCTGGTCCAATGACATGGAAATCTGTGTAGCAATTCGTCAAAAAAACTAAAACTAGAGGTTCCATTTGACCTGGCTATTTCCCTTACTGAAAGGTGTTTTCAAAAAAGTGAAAGTCATCATATGACAGTGATACACACAAACCCGTATTTATATGAGCACAATTTATAATGCCAACTCTTGGAAACACTGCATATGCCCATTGATAAAGAAAATATAGTATTTCTATACAATGAAGTACTACCTTGCCTTAAACAAGGATAAACAAGTCATTTTTAGGCCAATGGATACACTTCAAGACCATAATCTTTTTTTTTTTTTTAAAGACAAAAGAATGGAGACATATGAACCAGAATAGGCCATGAACAATACTGAAAATACAAAATTATACAGAATATAGTACGGAATTAGCACTGGATGTTGTATTACATAATGTTATCTTCACATTAGTTAACACAAAAACATTAAAGGAAATACCAAATTATAGAGAAGATAGTAGGGAATTAGCACTGGATGCTGTATAATATAAAGTTATCTTCACTTCTGTTAATACAAAAACAATTGAGGAAATACAGAATTATACATACAGAACATAGAAGGGAATTAGCTCTAGATGCTGTCCTACATAGTGTTACCTTCACCTTTGTTACTCAGTTACATAGATGATGGCCCATTTGATCATTCAATTTTTCTCCTCCCTCATCTCCACTGCCCTACCACTCAATCAGTCTTCTTCCCTGTGATCATAACTGTACTCCTGGGTTTATCTATACCCCTGGACTCTTGCCTTGGGAAGAGGTATAGCTGCCTCAGACTATACTATAACATACATGGGTGTATACAAACTGCCGTGGTCGGAGGTGGAAAAGCACCTATGCTCACAGCGGACCACCCGGCTCCGCCCTGTCGCTGTGCTATGGGTGGGGGCGGGTCCAGTCCGTGCAGTCTTAAGTGAAATAAATCAGACACTTGAGTTAAATATCACATTGTTTTTCTTGTGTATAAATAAGACAAACTTTTCCAAGTGGGAAAGGGAACAAGGCGAAGAGAGAAAAGGGGAAAGGAAAATGAAGTGCTTTCTTAGAAACTGAAGGAAAAAACGGAAATGAACCTACAGGAAGCAAAGTCAGCATGCTATGGGAATACCTGCAGACCCACATATACTGTGACTTACTCCCAAGAGCCAAGACATGAACCAACTCAGGCAGCTGTCAAAAACTGAATAAAGGAAAGGTATATTTGTACACGAGAGTAGAATCAGTCAGCTTTAAAGATGAAATGCTGGCATTTTCAGGAAAATGAATGGGATCTGAAGATCATCATGTTGAAGAAGCCAAACTTTGGAAGACAATCTCTCCATAAAAAGAATCAGAGTGGAGGCTTTTATTCTACAAGAGGAAAGGAATAAAGGGGAGAATTAGGAGCGGAAGGCAGGGTGTAGGAAGAACATATGTGATCAAAATATATGTTTTGAAACCTATTACTTTAAAGACTCATAGGCACTAATAAAAGCAAAAAAAAGGAAAAACCCTGCAAAACCACTTCTCTGTTTTGTGTCAAATAATAACATGTAGAGTAGTGTATCTTTCTAAAGTACACCTACATATGACACAGTATATTTACTGTAAAATAAGAAAATGTATATATGCATAATGGAGTATTATTCATCCTTAAGGGAGAATGAGAACATGTCATTTGCAGGAGAAGAGATAGAACTGGGGATTTTCTTGTTAAGCAAAACAAGCCAGGCTCAGATAGGTAAGTACTGTATTCCACATTTTCCGTAATATGTGGACTTCAAAAAAGATGACGTGAAAGTAGAACAAAGATTCTTATTAGAAAAGGGGAAGGGAATAAGGAGGAAGAGGGAACAAGGGAAGGTAGAGTGGAATGGAAAAACAAGAGTTACTCACTATATCTTTAAAAGTCACGATTTTTTCACTCATACCTGTTTGTAGCAAACAGTGATCACATTCATGCTCCAACCCTTTCCCCCTCTCCATTTGTATATTCTAGGTCTTAACCCTCTGTTGGAAGAGTAGCTGACAAAGGCTCTTCTCCCACTCTGCAAGTTGTGTCTTCACTCTGACAAGACTGCGAAAGCATTGCCCAGGCTTTCCTCTGAAATCAGTGGAAGTTCTCCTTACTCAACAACTCTTGCATTCTACGAACTAGTAAAGCCAGGCACAACATGTGCATGCGCCAGGGTCTGTCACCAGTTCGGAGTGGACAGGCCACCTTGTACCATGACAGAACCAGCCTCAGAGTGCCTCGCTGGCTGCATTCAAGGAAATCAAGTCCTTAGGTGGGCCTTCCCAAGCAGGGGGCCCAGGGACTTTTCTGTAATGATTTATACTTCTGCACCTTTGAACCTTCCCAATGGTGGGATCTAGTTGATTCCTGAGATGTCCTCAAGGCCTCTTTCCCCTTGCCCCTGTACACAGTAGTTGGTTCCGTCTACTGGAACTAATCTCGACAGCACCCACACTTGCTTTGGGTCCAATGTCACACATGCTTCCTTTGAGACCAAAATTTGTGCCCTTTAAAACACTCCTGCCGTTTCTCACTATAGTTCTAAAAGCAGCCAGTAGTATCAGCTCTACAGCCTGAAGGTCTGACTGCCTTGGTTCTTCTTCCTCCATGAGATGAAGTAGTGAACCACCTTTAAATTCAGCTTCGTACAAGAGGATGTGGACAAAACAAAGGCAAATTCTTGGCGGGAATGTAACATGCATAGGCTCCAGTCCATTTCCCAGTAGAGTCCTCACTCCCATCGGAAACCTCCTGGGTCTGGTCTTTACCATTTGAACTGCTATCAGCACCCTCATCTTCTACACTGACCAGAGCACCCACTGAGTTCAGCTTACAGTATGCTAGGGCAGTGATGGCAAACCATAGCAGGCTGTTTGCTACCACCGAAAGCTCTGAAAGGTTCACCACCACTGTTCCAGGGTTTGGTTTTTCCAGCCTGCTTCTCCAAACATTTCCAAAAACCTTCTGCAAAGGTTTCTAAACTACATGGTCAGGTATAGTGACAACAATGACGACTCCTTGTGTACAAGTGTTCTGTATTATTCAGTCGTCACCCAGCAGACAAAGGTTTCATTGGGCCCACAGGTTCGGGGCATTCAATCCAGTCGCCTAGTTCCAAAGCAGATACAGCGAATGGGTGCAGTGCAGCAAACAGCAAAGACATTTAGGTGACGGCGGGCAGGAAACAGAGGAAGGAAACAGTGCTGGGGGAGAGTGGGGGCCAGTACTCAAGGTCACGCCTCCAAAACCCACACAGATGCAAGCAGACACCCATTTCACTAATCTCAGAAGCTCGCAGCTGATTACACTGACACAATTATGCGTAAGACACCACCTTTAGAATCTTAACAAAGTCATCTTACTAGAAAGTCAGACCCAGAAGAAGTATGACTGAAGGTAAATTTATTGCAAAAAATGAAACAGGTTTTCTATGTTTCACACACTACCAGTTACTCATTTCATTAGACATCACTACAAATCATACTAAATTGTCTTGGTTTTAATTTCATTCTTCGTAAGAACTCATAAACTAAGTAAACTTTTTAATGACAAAGAACAAACACAAGTTTCACAAAAACTCTGTTAAAAAACTACATTTTATCAAATTTATTTAATGAAACTTCAGGTAGAAACTATTTTCTGCTCTTAATCAGTTTATTACAATGCACAATGAGAACTAAATGAAGCACATCACATCCTCTCTTATAGCAAAAAGGTCTTTAATGTGCTTAAGAGTTCATGGGAAAGTTCAAATAATGAACTCCGAAAATTATACAAACTTAAAAGCCTGAATGATGAAAAATGTTATACTAAAAGAAAAAAATACATAACACAAGTAACAATACCAAATCATTTTTGCTTAACCTCTCCAGATGTACATATTAATACTGTTCGTGAAATATTCCTAACACCAGGTTCATATATTGTCCTGACTGTTGATTACCAAAAAGTGTTAAAACCTGTAATGTCATATGAAAGTGTATGATTTACTTAAACAGTGCTAAGCTGCAGTTAGAAAGTCGGGGTCCTAGTGAACTTCAGTTCTCTAGCACTGAGTCACTTTGTCATTGAAATGAAGGAACAGGATTAGACAACTAATGACGTTTTTAAACATAAAAACTATCTAAATAAAATACTTATATTTATCACCAATATGTAAAATATCTGCTCAAGTTGGAAGGGTAAGGGGATCCCAGGCCCACTGTGCCACACCTCCCAGGGAAGCATTCTCCCAGCAGAGCCTCAGGCATCCAACAAAAGACAGGGCCCTGCTGCTCCCCAGAGTCATCTGGCAGTCATTCCAAGAGGACCACAAGCTGCTTCCCATATTTTTCTTTCTGTAATTACTACATTACTCTTTCTAATGCTTCTCTATCTTGCCAGTTTCTAACAAACTGTAAATCAAAGATGCCCTATTACTGCTTAGTTTAAATAAATCACAGCCAAAGAAAAACCAGAAAAGCGAACCTCTTAAAGTCACATAACTACGATAGGTTAAATACTTCTCAAGTGATCCCCATTTTTATCAAAAGTTGGTTACAAATTTTAAAATTCTTCAATTATAAATACTAAAGTAAAGCTGAGTGTGGTGGCACACGCCTGTAATCCCAGCACTTGGGAGGCTGATCGCTGCAAGTTTAAGACCAGCCTGGGCTACAAAGTGAGCTTAAGGCCAGCCTGAACTACACAGGGAGACTCTGAAATATTCATGTGCTTTACAAATAAGGAGAAACTACAGAAAAAATCAAGGTGAACATTCCTAAATGTTGCAATTGTACTAAGAAATGCCACACAGTCCTCTCAGAAAATCTTTCAAGATGTAATAGATTTCAAACTATCAAAATATTTTCTCAATATATAAAAAATACTGCCTTAAGTTATGAAAAATAGGCATTTCTTAAAGCATAGGACAGAATGAGATAAACTTCTAGTCTAAAGCAAGAATCTATGATCACACTGTACTATACACAGTATATGACACAGAATAACTTTTAGAAAACTACAAGGTCTTTCCTCTGAAACTTGAAGACATCAAGAGTTGAGAAGACTATACTGATGATACATATTCTTCCACTTACATGTTATATATTTCATCTGCCATATCTATTTTGGAATTACATAGCTACTATAATACAATCTAGTCTCTCAATTCTTGAGTATGTTTGAAAAAAATATGGATATTTACTATCTTAATCCATGTTTATGTTTGAGCATCCTGCAGTTTTTAACATATGTAAATTAGCACTAAATATCAAAGCAACTACCATAGCAATTCTAGACAAAACCCATCAGAACTTCTTTCTGAACCATAAACAAGCACTTCCTAGAAAGACAAACAGAACACTAGATCTTACCAGCCCTCCTAGGGAAAAACTAGATGTTATTGATGCTTCCTGATTAATTACTATGATCACAGTTCTTTGTGGCACAAATTTTTCAAGCTAACCTAGAAAGAACTTTAAAGCTTTCTCAGAAGCCCACAGTGATGCTATTAGGACTTAGGAGAGTCTCTCTCTTACTAGATACCAGTACCTAGCATGCTTAACCTAGAAAACAAAGGAAAGAAAGAAAGAAGGAGAGATGGATGAATGGTTTGAGAGGGGAAGAAAGGGAGAAAAGAGCTAAACCACTACAGATGGTGACATATTTATGAGTATAGATAGATCCTCATTTACACATGCCAACCTGCTTACACATGTAAACATACACATATCAACATATATATGCACACAAACATACACGTATTGATCAGGAGTGTATGTTCTCATCTCAAATGGTTCTTGAAAAACTCATTATATAAGTGCATAAAAATGTACATAATCTCAGACTAAAGAAAAAACTACTACTGAATCCTTTAGAGGTTTAAAATTAGAACTACTACTACTACTATTTGCTATTCTGGAAAAGAACTGCCAGTGCTCCGTAATGTTTCATCCACTCTTTCTAAAACACTACTGATATTTACAGAGAGGGGAGTGTAAGTACCGCTGTACTCCAGGGCTGCAACAAGCCCCTCTAAGAAGGAGACTTTGGATTTCATTTAAATAACATCTCTCTCCTAGTCTAGACTCATATTTTCAGCCGCTACTGGCAACTTCCACCAGCATATTATTTTCTCTGAATTAAAGGCATAAATATGCACTTCTTTTTCTTGTAAACACTACAATAGAAGGGGACCAAGAGACAGGGATATACTGAAACAAAAAGAATTAACACACGGGTGAAAACAAGTATAGCACTAGATGGAAGAAGGTTACACTTCATCTTAGCCCAAGTCCAAGAAGCAACTGAAGTTAAGTTTAAAATATACATAAATTCAACCTTTGTAATGTTGACATCTAATGACCTCACAAATTCGTGACAATTAAGGTAAACTTTTTTGGCACAAATTGGTTTTTGGCCCCTAAGTTAACGTTTACAGACCTGTTTAAAATAAGGCACACTACCAAACAGCGTACCCAGGGATGAAACAAAACAGATCTGCTTCACCGCTGTCATGAAGTTCCACTACAAAATGAAAAAATATGAAACTGGCTTTCTAAAGATGTCACTAGTTTTGGAATGATTAAGAAACTAAAATTTAGAGGTTTTAATAAAACCCAACCAGGAATAATACTGATGTGTGTCTACATATAAACTCTTCAAAGAAAGAGCTGCAGAGATATTTCCCAGTATTGCTAACTTCATCATTAAACAACACAACTAAAAAAGCGTAAGTCATAAAACGCAACTATATAAAAATCAAATTAAGGAAAAGATTGATTTTTCTTCAAGAATTATGTGAGCGCAGTTATAAAAAGATAAAGTTAGACTTGAATCTTTGAGTAAGTCTTTAAAACAATCAAACAACTAATATTTAGAATAGGTCATAATCCTAACTCCAGAAATTTCCTACAAACAACTACAGTTTCGAAGAACAAAATACTACTGCAAATGCTCACTTGCAGGCAAAAAACAGAGGGCAAAAAATCCACCTATCAAAAGTGAATATAAAAAAATTAAAAAATTTTAAAAAGACGAAAGTGCATATAAATAGGAAAAACCTAGCAACCCTAATCCATGTTATCATCTCATTTCCTGGAAAACTATACTCTGAGAAGTTATTGCTTTTTAATATGGTGTCATTGTGTTAGATATAATATTAGTATTCAATGAAAGAGGGGAATTTTTTTTTTAATTTTCTATAGTAAGCAGTCTCAAAGACAGACCTAGACAGTTTCCTATATTTTGTAAGGTAGTATAATAGTAACACTAGGAATATACAAAATTAAAAGTAAGGATGGAAGAAAACATCTTCAAAAGTGTCATGGAATTTTAAAATTGCAATAGTGCAAAGGACCTAAGAAGAAACACAGAAATGGCAAACAGAAAACACAATAAAATGACAGATCTAATCTAGACCTATCAACAAACAAATGAAATATTAATGGATTAAATAATCTCATTTAAAGGCAAAAAACAATAAATGTAAGTAAACAAAGAATTTTTTTATATTTTATTAATATTTGCTTGTATTACATTAAAAAAATAAATTTGGACATAAAAACTTCGTGGTGACACAGGAAAAAATATATGTATACTTTAAATACACAGACATAGATACTTGAAATTAATGAGAAAGAAAAATATAGTCTATACAAACAGAAAGCATGACAGTATCTGTATTAATATCAAATAGAAACAGACCTTCAAAAAAAGAGTATTGTCTGAGCTACAGAAAAATATGTCACATTGATAAAAGGTTAAACTTATCAAGAAGAAATGTCATAAATTTGTGTATACCAATAAAAGCATCACAGAAATTAACAGATTTAAGGAGAAAAACAGATGATTCCAACTGATAAACAGATAAATAAAACATGGCATATTCACACAACGGATTATTAGTTGGCAATAAAAGCAATGAAATAATGATCATACTACATCAGCAAATCAAAATCATTACACTAAAAAAAAAAAAAAAAATCATTACACTAAGTAAAAGAGGCCAGTCACCACTATGTTGTATGATTCCAATTATATGCAATTTCTACACTATGAAAACTTATATACACAGAAAATTGGCTAGTGCTGGATGAGGGTGGGTGTGAATAAGGATCTAGGGGGTGGCACCTAAAGGGGTTTACCTTGAAAGTTTCAAGGATTTTTTCTTGCTCCAAAGGTGGCTGTGGTGACAGCTGAACAACTTTGTGGATATATTAAAAACAAATGAACTGCATAGCTTTAAAGAGGGGGAATTGTATGGAATGTATGAATTATGACTCAAGGGAGTTACCAAAATTAATAATACCATTTGCAATTGTCCCTAGACAGGGAAGAAGGCAGAAATCTAACAAAAACATACATGATACATATTCTGCAAATTTTAACAACTCATGAAAAAAATAAAAGATCTAAATAAGTGAAAGGTATACCATGTTCAGGAACAACATAGACAAAAAATGGAAACAACATAAATATCTTTAAAAGGGTGAATGTTTAAACAAACTCTGGTACATTCTTATAATAAAATACTACTCAATGGTAAAAAGAAATACACTGGTGATATACACAAAACAACACCCTGAAAGATCTCAACCTCATGACAGTTAAAGAAATAAAACAGTAAAAACCTATGATAAAGGTACAGTAATGTGGTCCACACCTTCATTTACATAACTTTCTCAATTCCCCAGAATGATATAAATACAGAAGTAGAAAGCAGATTAGTCATTATTAGGACACAGGAATCAGAAAGGAAAGATAGTACAAGGGAGATCCTTGGGTTGTTACAAAATAACTTCATACACAGGTGGTGGTGGTGGTTAAACAAATGCATAATGAGTACAAACAATACAGAATTACACATATATACATATAAGTGCATGGAAAATGCTGACTGCAGTATAACTTTATACTAGTTATCAACCTCCTGGTTTTATATTTTTATATATTATTAGCAAGAACCTGTGTTGAGTTTAGGTACTACTGTACACCTTGCGCAACTTCCTAAAAGTATAATCAGTGCAAAATATAAAACTTGTTATGGTTTGTGTCTGCATGTTCCCCAAATCCTCATGCAGTTATGGGGTAGCTTTTATGGGGTGGCTTTTAGAGTTTATGACTGATCCCATGATCCAATCCTGGGATTATGGGTGTGAGAGCTATACCCACCCTAGGGCAGATAGTTTGCTGGGATTTTGGATGTGAGAGCTATACCCACCCTAGGGCAGATTGTTTGTATATGTAAGGGAGAGAAAGAGGCCGCTGACTGCCATTCCTGCTGCCATTCCTCCCTTTTGCTCTTGCTGTCTTTGCTGTGTTCTGCCGCCATGAATGTTTGCCCTCTGCCATGTGCCACTCTGCCTTAGAACCAGCCAAGTATGGACTGAAACCTCCACAAACTGTAAGCTACATAAACCTTTCCTTCCTTCATTTTGGGCTTTGGGTATTTTGTCTCAGCAACAAGGAAAAAGTAACCAAGACAAAAGTGAAAAACACACTATATAGTGATATAGTAAAAATAACACAAAATACTGTCTTATAGCAGAATAAAACCAAATATATTAGTAGAATTATCAATGATGCCAATGGTATCAGTAAATGCATATGGGCATATTAAAATAAAAAGACCCTCAGGTGTGCTCATAAAAAAAACTTCGTGATGTACTGTATGTGAACAAGATCTATAAACAAATTGTTTCAGAAAGGTTAAAGACACAGGAAGGACACAAGCAAAAAGCCAATTATGACATTGATATCTAAAAACATATAACGCTCAAGCTGAAAGGCATTAAATGAAAAACCTCAAAATAAAAATACAACCTAAATCACATAGATCTTAAGGCTACCTATCAACTTTTGAACCCTAAAAACAGATAACATGTTTTCAAACATTTATAGTCACAAAAATCCGTGTAAATTAAGCCACAAAGAAAATACTAAAATTCTGTACGAAGGAAATATTATAAATGACATTCTCAGATAAAAATACAAGAGAAAACACAAATAACAGAGGCCCTTCTATCTTTTTACCCTATTCTCAAAAATACAAATAATTCCTATTACAAAATAATTCCTATTATCAAAATAATTCCTATTATCAAAGGAATTACAAAATAATTACAAAATTACAAATAATTACAAAATAATTCCTATTATCAAAGAAAAAACAAGCTAAAAATTGCAGAATTTTGAGAAAATGCTAAGTACACTATGCATCACAATCTATTAGTACACAATTAAAGCAGTGATCAGAAGAAAATCAATACACTAAGATATTAACAGTAACAGAACTTTAAAAATAAAAAATGAATAAATTATAAATATCAAACTAAAAGTCATAAAGAAAGCAAATTAACCAAAAGAAATCAGAAAAAAAATTAAATTAGAATACAAAAAACAGAAAAAAAGATAGCATGTATAGCTCAGAATAGCCTAACCTAGTACATGCAATGCTCTAGGTTTGATCCCCAGCACCTGGTTTGATGCCAGCATCTCAAAAACAGAAACAGAAAAAATCTAGGCCCAAGGACTCAGATAATACATTGGAGAAAAAGAGAATGGCACAATTACATAAATAAGCTGAGAAACGAGTATAGAAAGTTATTCAGTCAAATCATAAACTATTTTGCTCAATTCTACGTTAACTATAAAAATCATTTAAATTGAGTAATTTCTGTAAAATGAGTAATTTTTAAGAAATAAGTAGCTTTCTAGTTCTTAGAGAAAGTTACCAAAACTCTTCTTTGTGTGAGTTGAAAGTTTAAACAGAGTAACTTCCATAAAACAAAGTGATTAACTTTTTCTAAGAACTACCACCCGAAGAATCATCATACCCAAAAGATTTTATAGAGGAAATGAACATTCATGGGCCAGAAAGTTCATCAATACTTAAATTACTCCAGAAAAAAGATAAAGAAAATGGCATATTTTATAAATCGAATATGACACAGATATCCAAGCAGGATAAACACATACAAAATGAGTAACTAACCTCACAAGTACTAATGTCATGATCAAACCCATTATCTAATCCATCACAAATAATCAATTTATTGGAAAGCTCTGATGATCATAACCTTCACAAATTCCTATTGAAAATCATCAAGCAATGGCTCTCTTGATGGTCTTAGCATCATGTATGAAGTATATTCTTGACACACATGTTTAATTTTAATTTAATCAAACCTTTAGGCCAAACTTTAAGGTTACAAAAATATATTAGGTAAAAGAGCCATTTAAACAATTCCATGAGAAAACAATTTAGACACAACTAGAACGTGATACATGGGATAAGCCAATAGTGTAGAGAAAAAAGCGAGATGACTCTCCTGGATTAAATGAAAATTTTGAAAAATAATAACATACATAAGTTTTGACTGCATCCTAGTTAAAAGAAACAGCCATAAAAGCCATTTGAGGGCAGTATGTACTAGACGGTATTAAGGAATGTTCGTTTTCTTACATGTGATAGTGCTGATGTAGGTAAGATTACATAGGACGTAATATACCAAAGTACATTAAGAATGGCTTCAAGTAGTTTAAATACTAGGGTGTCTCATAAGACTTATTCATATTCTTATTAGGGCATCTGTAACTATCATAAGCACCTTTATAAACTAAAGTTTGAATACATTATCCCATTTTGAATCTCTACAACAATTCCTCAAAAATAAAAATAACTATTCATTGGATGACAAATACTCTTATGCAAAAGATGAACTTCAACTGTTTATCTGAACAGCTTATGCCACATTCTGTAGAAGTCACATTCACATGGAAAATTTCAGGTTGATAATAACACAATTTTTTTAATAACAAGAAGCCTTAAAAATAATAGGCCTGAAGCAAAGTACAGATCTAGATAGTAATACAAAATTACTACTAACTCTCCTAGGTAAGATAATGCTAATAGCATGGAAAAAAGCTATGGAAAAAAGCTTTCATTAGAATCTGTACATGGCACGTTGTAGTTCAGCAGTGATAAGCACTACTGGTCTCCAGTATCTTTGTGCTTTTAGATTTAGTAAATGTAAGTAATACTGTAAAAATGGCTGCGGAGATAGCTCAGCGGCACAGCACCTGCCTAGTAAGCGCAAGGTCCCGAGTTTGATTCCTGGTACCAAAGAGAAGACCTGTAAAAATGTTCAGTAAATATCTTGAGAAATGAAACAATACGTCTGTCTGTAAGTATTTCTCATCCTTGGAGTACAATAAGTGATATGCAAAAACACACAAAAAAGTCTACTTTCAGTGAGAAACGGGTAAGCAGTTTTATCATAGAGGTAGATAAACACAACTGTACCTGCTCTTCCTTTCAATCAGAATGGCCATGTAAGACGCTGGTAAAGCAGCACCAAAGCCGGGAGTCCACGAGTAAAACTTCCCAAGTATCTTCCTGAAATTCAAATTTGGAAATTTTTATATGGACTTCCTTGTGGGTCCTTTCAGTTATTACAAACAGAAGTGTTCCCTGCAAGCCACCTTCTATCCACATGCCCTACCTTGGATTCAGTGCATCCTAAATCAAACTCCCTTCTTTCCCCAGTACCATCCAGGCACATCATAAGTGCTGAGAAAGTGCTAGTTGTTATTATAATTATTACTTATTAATATCATTCCTATTTTAACACCTGCTATTCCATAAATACTTTTCCTTCTTTGCCGCTACAGCTCTGGGTAAGTTTTTTTATCTTACAGTACTTAGCTGAAGCACTTGGTATTTCAGTTAAACAAACCAGCATCAAACACCAAAACTTTATAGTTCTAAGTGTGCGTCACTTTTCACTTAGTAGAATACATTACTGGAAAGTAGAAATCTAGACAGTGCCCAACATTGTATACTGATCAGTAGCTGGCTGGGTTTTTAAAAAGAAAGAAGAACTGCACATGTTAAGATTGTTCTTCCCAAATATGTTCCTGAGAAAAGGAGAAACAGCATGTAAAAGTCATAAAAAGTCATCTGGACAAAGTTGGTCAACTGCTAAGTAAGGCAGGAGAGGAACGGTGAGGGAGGAAGGGAGGGTGGGAGACAGAAGAATCAGAGACACAAGGATCTTTTTAAAGTTTAGATTTAAAACAATTAGAAAAAAACGTTATATATATTTTCTACCTGAAGACTGGAGGGAGTTTTCTCTCCAGTACAAAGCCAAAAAGAACAAGTTATTGAGCGTAAAATAAAGGACAAGGATTCACTGAAGCAAGAACAGGAGACCCTGATACTAACTCCAAGTATTTTATGTTTCCACAATTAACAGCCAGGTTCACAGAACATAAAGAAATGTAATAGGAATTTATATTTAACACAATTTTTTAAAACCGTATTATCTGGAGACTTATTTTTAGAGTTTTAATATGTCTTAGTAACTTTTAGAGACCACATGATAAGGTCAGTTCCTTACAGATTTTCAGGTCAATGTCCTTACATGCAATAGTATAGAGCTGATCAGCTATTTTTTATATATTAAAAGCTTATAAATACTAATACTCTGAGAAAAAAATATATAAAACATATTTTTAAGTTACATGTCTAATTGTAGTTATAAATACTATATATAAAACTAGTTGGGTAACAAATATAATGTGAAATGAGTATTTTATTTTGACGCTATTTTTTAAAGTTTATTTTCAACAATTAGTGAAAAAACACAAAAGTAAGTACATAATAAACACACTAGGTTTCTCACAGCACTCCAAGATTTAACTCTACCTTCCCCTACAGTGTGTACAGGTAAGTGGCATAGGTAACAAATACCAGATTGTATCAGAACCAGATGTTCCAATAGCAGGATATACTACAACTTTAATTTGTTTTATACATAAATACATGTATTGTATAGTCCTTTCAAGTTCTGTTCACTGCACAAAGCCCTTTGTCATACAGAGCTGCTTTGAATTTCTTACTATAAAATTGAAAAGCAGGAAATCATTCAGAACATCTTCAGAAATATCGCAGATCTCAGAAAATATATTAACTGCTATATATTCATATCGATATTTGAAATTTATGACATTTTGAGGTCCAGGGACCCACAGCCCTGATTTTATAAACTTTCTTTGAGATGAACATCATTTCACCGATTTAAAATAGAAATAGCAGCAGTGACACCCCCCACAACAACTATGTAAACATCTGTTTGTTTCCATTTTAACTAAGAAGTTATATTAATTCTAGTGGTTATTATGAGTACCAACCTTAAAAGGCAAAAGAAAGTAATATAGAAGGCCCCATTAGCAGTCAGAAATGAAGCAGATTGCAGGATCTCAGGGAGTAGTTTGTATAAATAATAGTCAATTTTTCGTTTCCGGAGAATTGCAGCAATCTGTAAAGAGAAAGACTTTTTTGTTTAATCAAACCAAATGTTCCCACTTAATTTAGTTCTTACATGAAAACTTCTGAATAACAGCAAATACTGTAATAACAGCAAATACTGTAAAAGAGAAGTAAGAACTATGACACTTTACTGGCTCCTGTAGGGAAGTACAATTTCCAGGACAGAATATAAGGCATTTAAATTTACTGAGGCTAAAATATACAAGGAAAAAAATTACAACATGGAGCCTATTCATCAGATGACCACACTGATAATTCTGTATTTTGTAACTTTGTATTTTTAAGGCCTTAAAAAGTTTTAAACTGAAAAATGAAATATGCTTTTAAGTGGAAAAAATAATAATTCTAATAAAACTGGATACTATAACAAAACTACATCACAGATTTTATCAGCCTACCATTACTGGAGAACCTCAGTGATGGCAACAACAACAACAAATTTAAATTTTGATTATTCAAACATGACCAGTATGACACCAAAAAACAAAACAAAACAAAAAACTAAGAATACAAAAGTAACAAATTTAATTATTTCTAACCATACAGAGCCCATGGGAAAAAAGAACCTAAGAAAAAAACATTATTAAGAATTAATAATAATAATAATGCTGGTAAGGATCATGTGCCACACAAACAGGAACACAGTCCTACATAATAGATCACAAAGATCCATGCTAGGAATCTTCTACTTAAAAAAAAAAAAAAAAAAATCAAGTCCATGACTTAGCTTATAAATTTCAACTGAAAAATATTTTTGTGGACATCTAGATTAAAACAAAACCTACAAAGCTGACATAATTTATTTAATGGTACATAAAAATGAAGACATGATGCCTAATTATTTATTGAGCACACTATTAATACTTTCAGAAATAAAATGGAAAACTACATTAATAGCATGATACATAGTGTACGGAAGCTTAGCAGAATCAGTTTAATATAGAATGAGGCAGAGTTTCATGGAAAAGGGCTATGTCCTCAATTGGTATGAAGAACAGAATAGTTCACGAACCAAGGTACCACTATAAAGAAATTGTAAAAATGACAAAAGGAAGACTTTAAAACTCCATTCACTTCCCATTTTTCTAGAGATAATATTTTCCCTAAAAATTCAGCAATCAAATGTAAGCATCTTGTCTAAATTCTAACTCGACCTTAAAGCCTCTAATACAGACCATCTCATTTCAATTCAACCGTCATACACAGGAAAAAGAACAATGAATAAGACCTAATCTCTGCTTTCGAAAAAGATAAACCTTTAGTTTTTTGAGTCTCACTGTGTAGTTCAGGCTGGTCTTGAACTCACCATGTAGTCCAGGCTAGCCTCGAACTCCTGCCTCAAGCCTGAGTGCTGGGATTAGAGGCGTGAGCACCACACCTGCTAAGGAAGATACAACCTTAACAATGGAAAAACACAAGTAAGAAAGCCCAAAACAGCAGTGTGGCAAAGGCTGACCTACAGAAGGAAAAAAACTGCTGTAGAAACACAGTCATAGGGAACGACTAAAGTGAGATGGGAAGGTCTGGGGAATGAAGACTAACCTGAGCGTTAGGAGATCGCTCCTGACAGGCACGGTTTCCTTTTTGTGACTGTACTCTTCATTCTCTGACTGTGTTTTTAAATCCTACTGCCTTTATAACAATTCATCATCAGATCTCTACTTTTTCTACAAAAGCAAGCTCTTCCACAGCATCATCCACCATCTGAATGTAGGAATGCCTCTGATTTCTAACCTTCCCCCAAATGTCTATTGGACATGTCAACACATGTTCTACAAGCACCAAAACAATCAACATGTCCAAAGTACAACTCACTGTATTTCCTAAATATTATTTTACTTCTATGTTCCCTGCGTCAAGTAGCAACAACATATTCACCCAACTAGGAATAAAATGCTGTTGTTTTTAATTCTTCCCTGGTCCTCAATCATCTTTCTCATTGGTTCCTACTATCTTCAGGACTGAGAATGTAACAGCTGTGGGAGAAAAAAATGAAACCCTTTCACATTTGTGGTAGGAATGCAAACTAGTAGAACCATTATGAAGATCAGTATGGAAATTCCTCAAAAATATTGAAATTCCATTTGACCCAGCTTTCTGTGTATGTACGTATCTTCTTGAAAAATTTAAAAACAGCAATGCATGCAGCACAACTCATACTAGCTAAATTTGGAAGCAGCCTATATGCCCACCAACAGATAAATGGGTAAAGATAATGTAGTGCTTCTCAATCAGAAAGGATTAATGTTGAGTAAATGCACCTTGAGATCATAATGCTAAGCAAAATAAATCAAATACATAAGCATAATACCGGTTTCTCTTATATAAGTATAAATAACCTAAGGAGCAAATAAAAGACAGGAAGGAGAAAGCCTTTCTGGGGAAGGGAACTGGAAATGGAGGATAATGGAAGAGGGGGAAGGGAAAGAGGAGACAGAAGATGCTAAACGTGTATGTACCAATTACTCCACATGTGTATTTATTGTGTGTTGCAAACATGCTAATAAAAGGTGCTCCCTTAAAAGAATAAGATATAATAAGCAAAAAAAAACCCTAGTGATATATGAAACAGCCTTGATGAACTTCCAGAGAATTGCGCTGAGTGAAAAAGCTAATCCCAAAGAGTGACATACTAGATGATTCATTTATAGGACATTCCTGAAATGAAGAATGAGGGAATTAAGAGAAATGGGGAAAAAGTTGAGTATGTCTATAAAAGGGCAAACTCAAGGATGTTTCCCATAGTGGAAATGTTTCGTGTCTTGACTGCATTAAGGGCAATATTTCTTTATTTTGCAAGATGGTTTATCTTGCGCTGACAGAAAGTGTATTTAAAAATTTATGGAATCTTTATTATTTCTTACAACGGCATGTGAATATCGCAAAAGTTCAATTTTGTTTTAAAAAGCCATTTATTCACATTGTTAATGGGCATAATGAAATGTTCTCAGCTTCATTAGTAATCTGAACATTGCACAACTAAGAGCACTACACACATCCCAAAACTGGCTGGCTACAATGAAAACAGCAGATAATATACCACGGAATCAGGAGCAATTACAACTGTCACATAGTTGATGTGAGTGTAAAACTGTACACTTACTTTGGAAAATTGACAGTGCCTAGTTGAATTAAATGCATACCTACTCTATCACCCAGCAATTCCACCCCTGGGAATATGCTCAACCACTAAAAGACATCCGTAACACTATCCATAATTACAAATAAGGAACAACCTAAATTGGCCAGTACCAGCAAAGTGGATAAATTTTACATATTTACAGTATAGGTAGAACAAACTTTACAATCTACTATAAGAAACAGGGAATATTTGTTTTTGTCTTTTTTTTGAGACAGGGTCTCTCTATGCAGTTCAAGCTGGCCTTGAGCTCACTTTGTAACCAGGCTGGTCTCAAACTCACAATGATCCCCCTGCCTCAGCCTCCCAAGCGCTGGGATTACAGGCACGCACAAGAAACAGGAAATACCTGATACAAAATGCAAGAAATAATGTAGGATGTTTTCATCACTACGCTCTAACCCAAAGCAAAAAACTAGGGACGTAAAGGGGTTAAAACATTGATCTTCTTAGTAGTCTGGGTAGCCAAGCTAAGCCCGAGGTAAAGAACAGAGCAATTACCACCTCGGTTCTCCCCAGTGTGTAACACCCTACTATCATTTTTTCTGCATACCACAACACATTACAGGTGAAAAGGAGTGAGTGCTGATCCAACCGAACAACCTAACAGTAATTATATTAACTATGTAGGATTTTCAAAAGTCCTTGCACTCATGTATAAAATCATCACACATCATCAGACACCTTCACAAACATATGCTTTCATCAAATAATTTTGCACTGATTTTTTATGAATTTTAAAATATGTATATATAAGCATTTAGCTAAAACCTAGGTATATCATACCACTACAACAAATACACCTACATTAATTTATTTATATTGTTGTAGAAGACCACTTAATTACTTAGAGAAAAGACATAAAAAAGACTGCAAAACTGTAATTGGCGAAAAACAGAACAAATTTTGTTGTGCACTGGTTATCACTGAATGCTGGATAAAGAACTATTTGAATTTTCTCCTTGCTTTTAGACATACACTATCTTATAGTTTATAATACCAGGAAAAAGGGAATAAATGAGAAAGTAGGGTTAATTATTATAGAAAAATATGAATAGTCGCTAGAAATAATCAAGAAGATAACACAAAACCATGTAATCTGATGTTTAGTCTTAAGTGCACAAGTATTTCTATGAAAAATACTTGTTTAGATGCTCTTCAGATTTTATAAAGAAGTAAAATTACACAAAGGGTTCCTTTTTTCCACTTCTAAAATTAAGTATTTAAAAAAAATAAGTGATGATGGAAGAATTAGGTACCTCTATGGGAAGAAAAACTTATTGGTAATTGTGACCCCTGTCTCACAATACAAAAATGAATCTAAGATGGATCACAGAGTGAAATTTAAAACTTATAAGACAATAAAGTATCTAGAAGAAATATAGACCAGTGCTTTGGTTTATGGGCGCTCCAGGTATGGGTCAGAAAAAAGAAACACATTAAGCAAAGTACAGAGAACAGCCTAACTGATGCAAAAACGGAAGACTGACAAATGGTAGAGCACCTCCCTAGCATACTTGAGGCCCTATGTTCAGTGTACACATGTAATTTTTTGAGTCAAGGTCTTACTATATTGCTAAAGCGGCATCAAGCAATCTTCCTCCTTCAGCTTCTCAAAAATCTGAGATGACAGGTACACGCCACAGCATTCAGCTAGAAGTTTCTCTTCATAAGAATATCACTATTAAATACCCATCAATTACACTCATTTCACCCTGGTCAATTACACTCTCCTACTTCCTCCCTTTTCTGCTAGCCCCTATGACTTATTACACACTTCCAAAGAGCCAGTTTACTGGTATTGAGATTGCAGTATTCAGTCATGAACTAGAACAAAACAAACTGGTCCTCAAAGGGGCTAACCAACTATCTTAGCCTTATTAGCATCCAACTGTAAACTAGCATTCATTGTTAGCCCCAGAGCTTGATGATTACATTTCTAAAACACTTATTTCTACAGGATCTGACAAACATAGTTTCTCTGGAAAATACGGTAGTTCATAGTAAAAGTATATTTTATGTATTTATTTTTATGCATTTATTTTAATCTTTCTTAAAATAATCACTAGCAAATAATGAATTCTTTAAAGCCTCAGCATTACTGACATTAGGGTCTGTTGCTCTGGGTGGCTCTCCTGTGCATTATAAGATTTTCAGCAGCATTCCTAACTTCTGCTTCTGTCAGTAGCATCTCCTTGCTGTGTCAACCAAATGCCTTCAGACACTGCTAAACATCTCCTGGGCAGTAAAACAACCTCCTTACTCAGTGAGAACAACTGCTTTAAGAACAAACTGAACTTCATGTATTTACTATAGTTTGGATATTAACTATTCCTCTAAGGCCTATGTGTCAAAGGCTGGTCATCAACCTGCAGCACTATGTGGGAGGCGGTGGAAACTCTGAAGTGAGGCCTAGTGGACCCTAGGACCTTAGGTCACTGACAGCACATCCTCTGGCTTTCAGATTACTATACCATTGGCCCTCCTAATTCTCAAGCCTTCACACTTGAACTAGAAGGACCTGAAGGTGCAGCAGGACTTCAGACTTGGACTAGAAGAACGTGAAGTTCTAGAAGGATTTCAGGGTGGGACTAGACCCGACTGGCCCTCCTGGATCTCCATCCTGCCAGTTATGCACCTAGACACTTCTTGGCCTCCATAGCTATGAGCCAATACTTCAATTTATATAAATGCAGTCATCCCTCGTTATCCACAAAGTTTTGGTTTCAGGACCCCCACTGAGACTAAAATCCAGAGGCTGTATTTTCAATCCAAAATTAAGATGAATCCATAGACAGAGAACGTGCAGATAGAGGACAAATTGTATACACATACAGAATTAGTTCTGTTGGGTTTTTTTAAATTTATTTTAAAAATAAAAGAAGAAAACACATTAACAGATATGCATTTACAAAACAGCATATGAACAATACAAACAATACAGAGTTACAAACAAAGTGGTAGGAAATTAACAATGGTTGTTGTATTACATATTGATATCTTCAAAGTGGTTTCTCAGGGAAACAAGAGACATGCAATACTGATCAAACAATCATTAACTGTTCCTTTCAGTAAAGCAATAGAAGACAATAGTACAACTGTTAGCTATCCTGTATGTACACACATATATGATTTCCCCTTTTCCCTTCTCCTTTCCCACACCCCAGTTGTCCCTTACTTTTGAGCATTTCCCTTTCATTGCACAATCTCAATCACACCTCCTAGCTTTTATTTACTCTTTCAGATTCTTACACTAAACCTAAACCAGTGATACAATATGCTGCTTACACATGCAGGTCTGATATATTTCACCTATGAGTATGGTCTCTAGTTGTGATCATTTACCTACAAATGCCTCGAGTTTATCTTTATAGCTGAGTAATATTCCATTATATAAAAGTACCACAATTTTTTTATCCAGTCCTCAGTGGATGGGCATTTGGGTTGCTTCCACAATTGAGCTATTACAAATTATGCCACTATGAACATGGGTGCACATACATCACTGTGATATGATGTTTTCAGATCTTCTGGGAAAATATCTAGAAGGGGAATAGCTGGGTTGAATGGGACCTCTAGGCCTAGTTTGCTGAGGAATCTCCAAACTGATTTCCACAGTGGTTTCACAAGTCTGCATTCCCACCAGCAGTGGAAAAGAGTTCCTATTTCTCCACAGCCTCACCAGCATTTGTTATTCGTTGATTTCTTAATGATAGCCATTCTTACGGAGTGAGGTGAAATCTCAGTGTTGTTTTAATTTGCATTTCTGGAATAACTAATGATGTTGAACATTTTTTCATGTATTTATTTGCCATTTGTATTTCTTTATCTGAGAAATGTGTATTCATCTCAGCTGCCCATTTTTGGATTGGGTCTTTGAATTGGAGGGGCTCATGTGTTTTAATTCTTTATATGTTCTAGATAGAAGACCTTTGTTCAAGGGACAGTCAGCTAAAATTTTTTCCCAATTTGTGGGTTTTCTTTTTACTCTGCTGGTGATTTCTTTAGATGTCATCTGCAAACAGTGATAATTTCACTTCTTCCTTTCCTATCCTTATTCCTTTTTGTTTCTCTCTCGTCTAATTGCTCTGAATAACGCTTCAAAAACTATGTTGAATAGGAGTGGTGAGGAGGATGACATCATTCAAGAGGATGAGATCCCAGCTGTTGATAATTTTACAGGCAGTTTGGTTTTTGTTCATGAACTCTCTGCCTACCCCTATATCTTCAAGGAGGCAAGTATTATACTGATACCAAACCAGAGAAAAACCCAACCAAGAAAGAGAACTACAGACCAATCTCCCTAATGAACATAAATGCAAAGATACTCAATAAAATACTACTAAATAGAATGCAACAAATCATCAAGAAAATCAGACACCACAACCAAGTCCGATTCATTCCAGGAATGCAGGGATGGTTCAATATTTGCAAATCAATTAATGTTATACACCTTTCAACAGAGCCAAAGACAAAAACCATATGATCATCTCAATAGATGCAGAAAAAAAAGCTTTCAACAAAGTCCAACATGCATTCATGATAAAAACTCTACAGAAAATAGGAATAGATGGTCTTTACCGCAACCCGATCAAAGCCATCTATGACAAACAACCAACAGCCAATATCATACTAAATGGACAAAAATTGAAAGCTTTTACTTTAAAATCAGGAACAAGACAAGAATTTCCACTGTCACCACTCCTATTCAACATAGTTCTGGAAGCATTAGCCAGGAGCAATATATATATATATATATATATATATATATATAACTGAGACAAAATATAATTAAAAAGTAAAGCTCGGATTGAGCCTCACATACATTTTACCCATGTTTTAAATTGAGTAATATTAATTATCTTTGGTAATATAGGAACAATCTTGAAAACACATTCTTGTTACTTCAACTTTTACTGGTGTGACTCGTCATGCAACATTAAAAATCCAACCAAAACTCTTTATTTTGTAACCTCCCATCTTCACCATATGTAACTACAAATATCATGGGCCCTAATATGAAATATCTTAATTAATGAAAAAAATTATTATGCTTCTTTATTCAATGGAAAAATAAAAGATGTACATGTTTATTTGAGACTCTTCAATAAAAAATTGGACTAATGAACTGAATTAATTGAAACTCTTAAGCAAAACAAGCAATTAAAACCTCAAGCCCAGAAAGTAGAGATTATTTAAGAAAAAGAAATCAGATATGAGACAGAGGATTAGCTTGACTAAAAAATACCAACTGACTCGATTTTAATTTTATAATCTCATTAAAAGTCAAAGTACTCTCAAAAGATTTAAACTACATTTCAACTCATTCCTACTGAAGTCTAATAATCCAACTAGTTGATAGAAATCAAATCCCTGAACTATTTTTTAATAAAGTAACTCTGATCACCTACCTACAGAAGAAAAACAATCTAACCTGGAGAGCTAATCCTGAAAAACACCAAAGAGCACAGAAAAAGAAAAAAATCTTATAAAAGATGTTTAACATCTTACACTTCACAAGTGAATTCTAAAACAATGAAAAAAATAAAAATAAAACAATCTTGATTGCCCTTTAAGAGTATAATCAAATAAAAGTTATTCAAGCAGTTTTCCTAACATTTAAACTAAAATTTCTACTATATCTTAAAGTTTTGGATTTTTAAATGTCAAACGGAAGGAAGCTTCCATTTCAGAAATTCCATTAACCAAGGTATGTATGGTCTAAGATATTTTCTTACTGCCGTAAACTTCAAGTATAAGAAAAGATGGATATTCTTGGCTAGGGTGTTGGGTTCAAGAAATTGTCAAACACTTCTTCTATAAAGTAATCACTTCTTACTGCTCTCAATTTTTTTGAGGTAAACAAAATTTTGTGCTGTAAGTGTGAAACCTCATGGGTATACTTACTCAATATACAGTCATAAGACCACTGTGTCACTTCCCTGGGGGAGGCTTCCCAACACTTTTGCACTAGAATATGTCCACTTGTTAACACACCTAGTAATGCCCCATACATCTCATTCATAGCATTTGTCACCAATGAAATAACTTGTGTATTTCTTCTAAGTGTATCTTCCCCCTTTAGCCACAATATCTATGTTCCCTCCAATTCTGTATTCTGACTTACCATAGATAATATTTAATATTTCACAAATGAAATGAAAATAGAAATAAAAGAGTGAGAGGAAATGAAGATTCAGAGTAAGCACAGTAACACTACACACCCTATGCTGTGTTTGCCACTTCCCTCCTCACCAGGGCAAAATACCCAACACTCACAATTTAAGGAAGGAGAAGTTTATTTGGGCTCACGTTTCACTCCTTGGGTGGAGGCCTGGCTCCAACGCAGGGCAGAATGGCAGAGTCATGGCAGAGGAAAGCCATTCAAGGCACAGCAGACAGGAAGCAGAGAGCAGAGACGAGACAGGAAGGAGATATAACCTCCAGATCAATGGTTCCATGTCTACTTTTTCCCAAAGTTTAAGAATCAAGGATGACCAAGACAAACCTTCCAGAACAGTCAACAGACACAAACAGACACTCCCAATGTAGACTAATTGTGTCCACATCCCAAAGATCTTGTTAGATCAAGAAACCAAAGCAACCTGACAAATGTGGCTTTTGTCCAATTTAAAATTTTCCCCAGAAATCGAGAACTATTTTTCACAACATAAAAAGTATGCAATTAAATATGAACCAAGAAAAATAAGCAGAGGGGAAAAATGGCATGAGATGTAATCAAACAAGCAGCAGATAAATCACCTAAAAAAATGTTAAGAACCTTGTTCCAAGTCACAAAGCTAGTTAACATTCAAGCAGAGTTAACATTCAAGCCTCTGCTCTTCACCTTAACACCTTCCCAAACTCCCTCAAGCCTTCTGCAACAAGTCCCTCCTCTCCACACTCCTCAATCTCTTCATAGCTCCCTGCTTCTTTTTTTAACCTTTTCCCCAATTTTTCTAAATTCCCTTCCCATTGACCTAATCCACTAATACAGATACAACTTTTACCTAATCCTTATGACACCTAAGCTTATATACTGCACTAGCAGCTCAAATTCAATATGCACTAAAGCAATCAAAAAATTAAATTTCACCAAAAATCCATTTCATCAAAAATATTTTTTCCAAAGCAATACCTGACACATCAAAATGGCTTGAAATCGTACAGCTATATGTGACTCTTCCTTCTATTTTATATGAGTCATCAAATCTAATAGTTCTATGTACCATCACCACCCAGATTAGGCTTTATAAATTAGCTCCAAGCACATCATTCCCTGTTGGCAACCTTTAGTGATTTCCTACTAACCAACAAATAAAATGAGCAAACTCCATCTTTCATTCCGCAATTCACACCATATCTTACTCTATATTAATGTCTTTGTTCAAGCCATTCCTCCCCCTTATCTACTACCTATATCTACATTTCTGAACTCCTCTTTTCCTTTAAGACCACTAAAATACAGCCTTTTCCAGTAAGCTTTCCCTTTCCTCCCAAGGCAAGTTAGGGCATAGCACACTAGCTAGGCAATGAGAATCTACTGACTCACAAACATGTGAGCTGTCAGTCACAGAGTGTCAGGACTTGCACCTAAACCCTGAATTCTTCTTGTAAGAACTCAGCTTTTTGATCAAAAGATGTATATCAGCAGTCAGCCTGAGGAGTGGGGAAATAAAAGGCAGGGGAGGTTAGGCTCATGGTCACCATGCTTTCCCTTTCACAGTGGTCTGCTCTCACTACGTAGAGTGTACTTTTCCTTCTTTTAACTGGCCTTTTTCCTGCCTTTAACAAATGTAAAACCATGCTACCTTTTGTGCTTGTTTTTTCCAAATCTTTATTCAGGACAAGAGCCTAGAAAGAATCTCCAAGAGTCCCGGCCAACTAGTACTAAATCTAATCATCAAATTTCAGTCTTGTCTATATTAATGTCTTTGTTCAATATCAGTAAGGAACTCCCTGAAAACTTTGTAAGTATCTAAAGTTCATGGTGAATATAATATTCTAAGTAGTAAATAAAAGGTCTGATTATTCAAAGTAATCTGTATCACAATTAAACCAACTCAAAATTTGGGTATAAAAATCTAATAGAAAAATTGACATGAATCATCAGTATGGATTTGGCTCTTTCCTCCAAGTGGGTCTCTCCCCACCAAAATGAATTCTATTTTTAAATATAATATAGAAGACTATTCCTTTTGATTTGAAGAGAATTTTCTTCTCTTCAAATAGTGACTGTGCAAAAAGAAATAATGTTGGCATTGTAAAATACTAGGATTTGAGGCCCTTTTCAGCTATTTTAAAATCAAACATGTTTAATGAGAATCTACTTACTCAGAAACATGATCTGTAATGATGCACAAAACTTATTTATAGTCTATATTCCAATATTTATTAATTTTTATCCCTGATCTGTTTTAACTAATGAGAAAAATAATGATAAATCTGATTTGGCCAATTATACTCAGAGATAACTGCAATAAAAAGGGTATGTTTAAAAAAATCAAAGCAAAACGGTGAGTTAAACAGTGTTTATTGCAATAGTAAGCCTTCAGTGCTCAATCAGAAGTGATGTGCTGGCAGTTGAGCTTTGTACTCAACAGAAAATAGCCAAAGAACAACAAGTAACATGAAAAAACAAGCTCAACAAACTTAAAATGGCAAGTAAATGAATATGAAAACTAATCATTTAATTTCTCATTTAAAAGAAAAAAGACCAAATGGTTTTGTTTCATCTCCAAGGGGATAACAAATAAAGTAAAAATTATTAAGTATTTATGGAATACAGAGATAAGGCCAGCCAGTCCCTGACTAAGGTAAACCAGACTCAAGCAAAACCAAACAGTGATATGAACAGGTTAGCACTCCATGGTCTCCCTGAGTCAGATAATTCAGACAGATGTTCTCAGTAATTTGCCGTATTTGGGGACTTTGGTGTCTCTTGTTTTTTTAAACAAAAAGTGTAAACAAATGCCTATTTCCAAAACACTCAAAGTCTCAGAGCTGGTCTTGTTTATTTCTAGAAAACCTGCTAAACGACTGCTCTACAGTACTTAGCCCTTACCGTTGAACTGATTTCTTCCGAATTAGGGGTTTCAAGCTTTGGCAAATTACTACATAATGTCCATGAATTGTTTTCTAATCCTAGGAATTCCAACTCTGGCTTAAATGTTAATTCAAGGCCTAGAGGTGATGAACATATCCTCTGTAACCTGACAAGCGGATTATAACAGGTTTGCTAGATAACTACATATTTGTTAAATTTGTTCAATTATGTGGCTCAAAGGGGGCAAATATCGGGTAAACATTTTCATATTATGAAGAAGGTCCTACATATCTAAAGATGTATCAAGTTTTTAAATCATTCCTCCTCTCAAAGTACAAACATTCTATATATGTTGGACTCAGCTAAGAATAATTGCTAGCACCCCAATGTGGAAATCCTAAGGAAAATGACCTAAGAAAAAGATAATTAAAAAGGTCTTAAAACTACCTGAAGTTAATAGACACGTTTTCCTTTTTAGGGAAGGCATTCAAATATTTGAAAACAAAGAATTCATACTTCCCAAATGCACTACTGGGTACTCTAAAATTTGCCACAAAAACCAAGGTCAACAAGCCTTTCTCAATTTTAGAGAAAGGGTATAAATAGTTTAACAACTGTTTCTAGTATAAAAGTGTACTAACGAATACCACTTATTTTGACTATGTGGCAGTAACTAACATCTAAGAAATAAAACTTCTAATACATGCATAACTGTTAGTATACATTAAAAAAGTATAGGAATTTTTTTTAAAACCACACGTAAGCCAGGCATGGTGGCACACAACTATAATCCCAGTACTGGGGCAGCTGAGGCAGGAGGATCACCCCTAGTTCAAAGCCAGCTTGGGCTACATAGTGAATTCAAAG
Organism: Dinomys branickii; assembly: GCA_004027595.1. Classification (NCBI taxonomy): domain Eukaryota; kingdom Metazoa; phylum Chordata; class Mammalia; order Rodentia; family Dinomyidae; genus Dinomys; species Dinomys branickii. The sequence continues at coordinate 15,701 of PVLD010013458.1, read as the reverse complement.
CTAGCCTGAACCACACAATGAGATCTTTAAATACACACACATAAATTGATAATTGAAAACTCATCAACTTTTACAAATTGTGAAAACACAAAGATTCACTATTAGGGACCACTACAAAGTGGCTCTGAGCAGCATTTAATATTAACCAATTGGCTTTCATATTTACTCCCAAATATGAAAAGTCTTAGGCACGTTTCTGCAGATGGACAGTTGATTCATAGTAAATGAACCTCTATGAGTCGCTGGTCACTGCAGAGGCCTATATTGGCCTGTGACACTGAGACACCTCAAGGACAAGGTGACCTTAGGTGAGGACATCTGGCTCCTACTTCCATTAACTTTAAGGAAACTATGGCTGCAGCCCTGCTGTGAAGGCCTTTCTGGAGATAACAGAGCTCTCCTAAATTAACATAATAGTACTTGGAGGAGTCCTTGAAAGGATTCCCAAGTCCTGCCCAGATTCCTGCTCAGAGTCCTGCATTTTCTTCAGTAATCCTCCCTCCCTTATTTGAAACACCTAATAAAAACACCGGCAACCCAGAAAAGTCTCTGGCTAATTCAGAGAATATAGATGCTGGAAAAGAATCAGTCCCTCTTGGAAGCCCGAAAATCACATTGCATTGTCTCATTTTTTATTTACACCTTCGTATGTCCACTCACTTGGACATACGAAGATAAGCCTGATCAGCCTGCAATAACCTAGGGTTATTTCAATCCAGTCTTCGATAATTCACTATCAACAGGAACAGTACATCTACATTTCAAAATGGCTTAGGAGGAGGGACTACAACTACAGGTACTAACATGAAAACAGACGTGAGAGCAGATGTACAGAACAAGAGAGTAAACATAGGAATGGGAAGAGCCCATCTTATAGACTCCAGAACCACTCCCTATAAAAAAAAAAACTTCCCCCAAACTAGCTTCCCTTCAGAATTCCTTCATTTCTATTAACAAAGGCAAGTGAACTAACTCATGAGACTTGAAATCCTGGAAACATGACGTCCCCAGGATGCCTCAATATTCTATTCACCGTTCCTGTGAAATACTTTTACGACTGCCCTTCCATCTTCTCTGGCATGGCAAAAGTATCTTCTCACTCTTACACTATTTGCAAGCTCATTAATTTGTTCATACCTGCTGCATTCCTTCAGACACCTAGGGTGAGGCAGGGGATGTAGCTCAGTGGCACGAGGGCCTGCCTGGCAAGTGCAAGGTCTTGAGTTTGATTTCCCACACCAAAAAAAAAAAAACCAGACACCCAGGGTGTACTCGCTGAACGCAAGCTTCATGTTGTAAAGGAAGATGGAGACATAGATCACATCGGCGTAATACGGCAATGACACCACTCGGTTAGGGCCCCATTATGTGTCATCAGCCATTCCTACACACTGTTATCCTATTTAAGTCCTCGCTATGTCCTGAACGATGAACACAATCATCTTGTGCAAAGCAAGGAGTCAAAGACATAAAAAGATGAAATAATTTCCCTAAGATCACACTGGTAGTAAACTGCCAGGTGGAATTTCACGGGACCTCTGACTCTTTCCACCACTTGGTGAGTCTCCTGTACTCACTCCTAAGCAGTCTTCTCAATCTGCCCTACCCAGGGCTTCCAGATTCATCACATTACTACCCCTGGACTCAAAAAGTCCTTTGCTTCTTTAGCCTGATTTTCAGTCGACTTTGTCTCAAAAAAAAAAAAAAAAAAAAAAAAAAAACACCTGAATCCTGTCTTTTCCTTATTAGTATTAAATCTTATAAATCTCTTAATTTCTTTAACCTTCAGTTTTCTTGCCTATGAAATGAGGATAATAAGCTAGAATTGTGTGAAGATTAAATAAGACTAAAGATGTAAAGGATTAAACATATTAAACAAGTTATTCATAACTTGTATATAAAAACCCTGCTTATGCCTTGCTTCTCCTATAAAAACTGCATAGATTTCTACTTCAATTCACATTACTTCATTCACACTACTTCATTCACTAAGAATAAACACTCCATAAATATCTACTACAATAATCAATATCTGTCCATCATTATCTTCAAAGCAAAGTTCTTTTTCCAAGAATTCGTTCCCTGGCCACGTTCAATGAACTTTACTCCTAAAGGTCTCTTTGGGAAGGAGAGGAAGAAAAAAAGCATAATTATTCAAGTCTTGCTATGAACTAGAAAATATACACCATATCTTCAAGACATTATTTCATTTCATTCTCACAAAGAAAAAGTAATATGCACAAAGTCAAACAGCTGGTAAATGATAAAGCTGAAATTCAAATCTAGATATCCCTGATTCCCCTTAAAATGTCAACTTTTTCCCATTCAAGACACCCTGTATCTTGCTTGAAACAGGGAAATGTACATTTAATCAACAAGTACCCAACACTTAACAAAGGCCATAGTGCTGCTATATGCTCTAAGGAGCCCTATCCAAATATACACATATAACTGAAACAAAACTATCATGAAATAATGCTTACCAACAGCAACTTCAATGTGCTTTAACATTTTCTAACCTCTTCTATTTCACTTAAAATAAGATGCTAGTAAGTTCCTACTAATTTCATTTCACAACCACTGAGGAACAGCAACCCAAAATTTGAAACACTTAGCTGTAAAAGATACAAGATCACATGCAGTGGAACAGTTATAGTCAAGAAGTGTTTAATCTAGTTGAAGCTTATAATAGTAAAATACAACTCCTTTTCTATCCCCTCCCCACCTAGCAGAAGTGGGAGAATCCACATTCTGTTGCTCCCCTGCATTTCTCTACCATAATATATAATTTAAAAATTGTCTAGGCTGGGGACAGAACAAATATCAGGCACTCAACGAACATTTGTTGAAGAAAGGAAAGAATGAATTTTTCAGAGGGAAAAATTACATAACATAAACTCTCTCCTCCCCTACTTCATAATCCTCTGCTAGAGATCAAACCCAGGACCTTCCACAGGCTAGGAAAGCACTTTACCACTGAGCTACCTTCCTAGCCCAACAACAGTAATTTTGTACAGTTGAATATATCCAGAGTGCAAGAAATCTGGGGTTGGGGGATATAATTCAGTTATAAAACACTTGCTTAGTATGCCCAGGCCGCGGGTTCAATCCCCAACACAACAACAAAGTCAGAACTACAGAAGAATTTAAGAAGAAAGAAAGCTAAGCGTGAATTATTGCCAAAGAAAATCAAGGAAGCTATTTCCAACTCCAATAAGTCTATATTGACCTCTTCTCTAGACTTGTACTGTTCAAAGTGTGGCCCCTGTGTCACAATACCTGTGAATCTGTTAGAAATGCAGTTCCTCTGCGCTCCACCACCCACCTAGTGATTCAGAACCCCCATTTTAACATGATCCCCAGGGGATTCTTAACACACATTAAAGCTTGAGAAGCACCATTCTATAGCATAAGAATGAAACTGGCTCCTGCAACCTCAGAGAAAGTCACTATCTTCTCCCCATTTATCTCTGTAATAACAAATCAAACTTTCTAAGTGGTATCACAGATATTGCCACAGTACACTTTCTGGCATGTTTGGGTATAAAACCAAATTATTATTTCAGTAAGAAGAATTAACTGACCATTCACTGAATATTGACTGGAAATTTTAGGAAATACACAACCAAAAATAATCCAAAAAAAAAACTTGCCTTCTTAGGATCCAGACTCTAGAGGCAATAAAAGGAAACCATGAAGTTCAGTGATAAAGTAAAGAATCTTTAAAACCAAGATGGGGTTATGGAAGAAAAGCTACTGGCAAGAACATTAAGAACAAAGTTCTCTAATAGTTCTCAAGTCAGTGGTACACATACGTAGTTCTGAATATTCTCCTTAATTGCTCTACATGTATAATATGACCTAGGTGACATAATTCGGATCTCCTGAAACATCTTCGATGACTCAAAAGACTGGAAGCACTCTTTAAATCACCAAGAAAAATCTCAAATTAGGTGCCTGTTTCATAAACTTGCAAAAACATTTGCAAAACCCTCAAGTCACAATCCTGTCATTCCGCATCGACAGGATCTGTGGGCAAACGGGCGAAGGGCGAAATTTCCCCTTTCTCATTCAAAAGGAGAGAGACGGAGAGATCACACGGGATTAGGTGAGGACAGACTGCAAGCAATCTCGTCGCCTCACTGACCTACAAACACTTCTCCATCGCAAAGCAGGAGACGAAAACTCAGGTCCCTGACTTCAGGTTTTCAGCGTCCTATACTTAATACTTAATCCTAAAAGTTGGGAGCCCATCCTCGCCCTAGCAACAGGCAGCTGGGCTGACAGCTCGCCCTCCGATCCTTCCTCCGCAGAGGTGCGGAGACCTCGCTCCTAGGGACCGCCCCGCCCCCCAGCCGCTCACCCACCTTCCCGAGCCCAGAGCCTCTCGGAAAGAGAAGCCGGCCCAGCAAGGGGCGCCCACGGCCCGGCCCGGCCTCCCCGCTGCCCTCGTCCCGAGGGAGAGGCTGGCGGTCTCACCAAGTACAGAGGCGCGTAGATCTTCAGGGACTCCTCCAGGGCGCCCCAAGTGATCTGCAGGAAGGAGACCAGGCAGGAAGGGTTCCAAGTGTGGCCGATCTCGTAGCAGTTGTGAGGGATGGACTTGCTGAGCGCCGCCATGACGAGAAGCCGGAGGACCGGAGGAGGACGCGGGGGACCAGAGGGCGACGCGGCGCCCAACGCTGGCTTGGCCCAGCGGGCGGCCGGAGCGCGGGATAGAGGGGAGAGGTCACCGGGCCGGGTCACTCCGGGTCGAAGTCTCTCGGATGTTGCGCTCTCGGCTTATAGCAGCTCGAGAGGGCGGGGCGCGCACGCGGGGGCGGGGAGAGGCGGAGCGCGCGCTCCCTGGCGTGTCTGCGCCGGCGCACGCCCACACAACCCGGAACGCCCACTGCGCTGCGACCCTGGTTGGGGTGCGGGTGCGGTCGCCAGAGCACAGTACAGCACAGGAGGTGACTTGGGTCCAGTTTTACTTCAGCTCCTGAAAAGTCTGGCCCAGTACAGCGGAGGACGGCGGAGCGGCGGGCGTGGAAGCCGCTGCTGGGAGCTGGCGGAGGGGAGTCTGCCGGGCCGAGCTCTCCCGAGAGAGCTGGGCGTCCGGACCCAGGCCTGCGGTTGCAACAAAATTGCCCCAGTCGCCGCACCTTCTCAACTCTGGTTGCCTGGGGCTGCTTGAGAAATCTGTTGGCTCGATTCGCGCACCTCCTGTGCGAGGAAGCGGCAGGAGTTATCTCGCCCGAATATTAAGCCCCGGGCGGTCCTAGCTGGAGCATCCTTCGCAGATGCTCACCAACCGCAGCACACACGGAAGCACCCGCGGTGTGTGACCTGGCGGGAGAGCTTGCCACAACTGCCTGGCTCAAGGGTCCTGTGTGACCTAGGAGTCCTGTGGTGTCCGAAAAGTCCCTTGTCTCTTCGATAACCTTCCAGTTTCTTTGGAATTCTAATCTTTGTTTTCTTAAGACGCGAACTCGCTGTCTTAAGGAGAGAACTATAATCCTGTACTCTACATTCTACAAAGATTAAGTCATTACTGTTTTCCTAGCGCTGTTCTAAGCCCCTGGGGAGACAAATGGGAACAAGAGTCAATATTTCTATTTTCATAGAACTAGCATTTAGTTCTTGAACAATTAAGCAAGAAAACTAAATCAGGTAAGACAGATGTAAAGTATTTGAAAGGATACTCAGATGAAAAGCCCCAAAAAACAATGGTGAAAAAGTGTCTCTCCCTCAGGTGAACACAGTACTAAACCATGGCTCCACAACTACCAAGGATCCTAGACTCCTTTCAACAGGTTGCTCTGACAACTGTCACCCATGATTTCCACCCTGACTTATAACAAACGAGCACATCACCCAAGAGGGCAAATGGGGAAGAGGACAAATTTCTCTTTAAGAAAATTTCTCATTCCAACAGTTGGAAGGCTGAGACAGGAGGATCACCGCCAGTTTGAGCCCAGCCTGGGCTACACAGTGAGTTCAAGACCACCTGAACTACACAATGAGACCCTGTCTCAAAAAAAGAAAAGATTCTGATAAACCACTTCTTAGATCCCTTCATCAAAGTTCAGTAATATGGCCACACTTCCTTGTAAGAGAGACTAGAAAATATTTTTTTAACCAGTTAGACAAATGTCCATCTAATATTTGGGATTTTATTACTAACAAAATGATAAGGACAGACACTGGGGCAGCCAGCATGTTTGCCATAGCTTTATGCCTGGGGCTACAAACATCTGGGCTTGTAATTCTTCCAATAGACATAATTTTCCTTCCTAAAAGAGACAATCTAAAGTCCTATGCAGTTACCATGACCCTATCAAAGTCCAGGATCTCCCACAGGACCAGAAGTAGCTCTTATGTTCAAGTTACCACCCTCTTTAACACAGCCAGTATTCAGTGGTGGGACAGAAACAAGATAACCACAAGTTTTTTAAAGTTCAATTTAGAAAATAAGAGAATCAAAAACATAGCATGAACCTGCCTTAGAAATTAAATGTCAGTTCAGGTTTATCTCACTTAACCTCTATCACTCATTCCTAAAAGCCTGATGGTCCACAGGACAATAGTAAATGAGAGCCTGCTTTTAAAGAAAAAAATAAAATTCATTACACATAAGGTCCCAAAATTTTAACAAATATTTAAATTGTCAAATATAAGTAACAAATCATCATACTGGGATGTCCGATACTTTAAAAATAGCATTTTAGTTTTGAGAGTATACAACTCAGTATTATAGCACTTACCTTGCATGCCTGAGACTCTGGATTTGAGCTGAAGCACCACAGAATTAAATAAATAAATGAAAAAAATGAGAAAAATGACATTTCAATTGCCATTTTCTCCAAACATGATTGCTATCAGTTGCTTCTAAATATAACAGCACATACATTATTCAGTTTTGATTGTACCATTCTTGTGCTACTTTGTGTCTGTTTGTTAATATGTTTTTGTTCTTTTACTTTTAAAATAAAAGTGTCAAAAAAAAACCAGCACATACAGTTTACATGCCTCACAGTAGCAATATTTTTTCCATGAGGAGCAGCAAATATACACCAATAGCTAAGGAAATTTAAAAATCACAATTTTATAAATTCAATTTCTTTTAGTTAACTGTTACATTGAGACTTTAAGGAAATTTGTGAAGAACAAAATTATTTTTGTCACTGATGCCAAAGGTAACAACGCCGATATGTTGGAGGCAGAGGAACAAATTCAGGTAAATTCACAGGCTCAAAAGAAGCAGTGCTTTATCATTTCTAACACTGCCATAGAGGTTGCAGAATGGGGAGGCATTGTTAAATCCTCAGGGGAAGTGATCTCTGCTTTAAGATTAAAATATATATATATATTTTTTTTTTGCAGGAAACCAGTTTACATTGTGAATATATATATATATATATATATATGTATAAAAAATAAGATAAGTAATATCAAAATATTCAAAAAAAAGGGCTTCCATCATGCCACTGTTAAGTTTAAAGGTAATATTAAACATTTCATCTGCATGGGCCATTTATTTTTTTAAGCTAGCTATGACTGACTTCCCAGGATATTCCTCTTGGGTCTTCACTGTTTCTTATTTTCCTTTAAAAACAATTTTAGAGTTCATCAACAAGATGAAGCAAAAGTTTCTCCAAAGAAGGTGCAAAGTGAGTGAAAGAAACTAATCTGGCTATTTGTGATGTAATTCAAAGGCTTTGAAGAAGGCCTTTTTTCAAAAGGCTTTTTCAGCCAAGCTGAAAATTGTTGCTCTTGTAATATTCCAGCTTTTAAAATGTCAACAAAAAAGAAAGAGCTCTTAAGATCTGTGCGAAGGATTCAGCAACCCTGAATTTGTTCAGATCTACGTTTAAACCCTTGTAGAAATGCATGCGGGGCACAAGCAGAATAATAAAGCACGGCTCACACTGAGTATGTCGCTGTGGTACCTCTTAATTCCCGCAGCATTCAAAATACACATTCCCAGCCAGACCTGGTGGTGCAGGCCTACAGTTCCAACACTCTGAGGGGGTGAGGCAGAACAACTGCAAATTCAAGCCCACCCGGGGCAATGTAGTGATTTAGCAAGATCCTGTAACAAAAAATACAAGATCAGAAGGACTGGAGATGTAGTGCAGTGTGAAGGCCCTCGGTTCAAGTTCCAGTACCGGAAAGAGGGGGCGGAGGAGGAGTGAGGTAAAGAGAGAGAAGGAAAAGAAAGATACAAAGCCAGCATATGATAGGTCAGACCAGATATTTAAAATGAATGTTTCAGAGGCAGCCACAGATCTGAAGAAAAGTGCGTTGATAGGTTTAGAATCACAGAAAGAGCCGCTGAGACAATTCAGTCACATACGGAAGAGTGAGACCCGCCACCCAGAGCTTGTATTCCCCACTCACTGGTGAACCAGCTCCACAATGAAATGGACTCACAGCCTTTCTTGGAGGGATGTCATTAAACACTGGACTTACATAACACTGTCCTGAGAGCAGGTCCACCACATGACTTTTGTCATGGTTTGTCTCCCGGTCACACCTGTCTCCAGTGAGATAGTGGGTATAATGACAGTACCAGACGTCCTACTCTATATGAAAAGTTCTTCTTATGTGTATTAGTTTACTGTAGATAATAATTACATTCATCACACAAAGTTGGTACATGTGCATAACACATCTAAATTCTTTTTATTTCCTTCTGCCTTTCCCTCTTTCCCCTATTTCTAGAACCCCTTTCCATCCGCAAAAGTTCCATATCACAATCTCATGTGATCTATTATTTTGCTCCTTAAATTATTTATACTTTCAGTTTCTCATATAAAAGAAACCACGCAAAATTTGTGCTTGTGGGTGTGATGTATTTCATGTAACATTACGGTCTCAAGGTTCAGGCATTTTCCTGTGATGACTCAAATGTAGCCTTCTTTATGGTATATATATATAGATATATATATCTGCCCTAAATGGATAAATTTTCTTTATCCATTCATCTGCTGATGAACTTCCAAGATTTAACTATTATGAGAATGTGCTTCTATAAACATGAGTGTACATGTGTTGCTGTAATATGCCTTTAACTCTTTCAGGAAGGTACCTAGAAGAGGAATAGCTGTGTAAAATGGAATTTCTGTTTTCAGTTTTGAGGAATCTGTATACTGATTTCATAATGGTTGTACTAGTTTACATCCCCACCAACAAAGTAGAAGAGTTCCTTTTCCCCCCAGTCTCTCCAGCATTTATTACTGTATTAGATTTGTTGATGATGGCCATTCTATGAAAGTGCTTTTCCCCTTGTCATTTGATAAGTTGGCATTGTAATTTAGAAGTTCATTTATAACCCTGTTTTGTGTCAATTAACCTGTGAGAGACAGAGCTCCCTTCAGTGTGCTGCCAAAACTAGGTCTCCAGCCCCTGTGGTTTGACGAATACTATGTGAGCCTATAACTTATCTCAGGATGTGCTGAGATACCAAATGCCCCCTAAATTTTAGAGAGTTTAAATAAGAAAAGATTATTTTCTTCCTACACAAATTCCAAAGTAGCTTGGCCAGGCTTTTCTGGGCAACTTTCATCCAAGTAATGATTTAGGTAATACAGGCATTCATCTTTATTGAGTCTTTAATGGTCACTTTTTTTTTCTTGTTTAATTTTAGTATGTGCATATTTTTAGTTGTGTATAGTAGCATGCACAAAATTAAGTATACAGCTTAGTAAGTTTTAAATTTCCCTTCGCTCCTGAGACTACTATTTAGGTTAAGAAAAAGCATTTTCTCTGGACATGATGACATATACTTGTCATCCCAGCCCTGGAGAGGCTGAGGCAGGAGGATTGCCAGGAGTTTGAGACCAATCTGGGTTACATAGTGAGACTGTGTCAGAAAGAAAGAAAAGAAAGAAAGAGAGAGAGAGAGGGAGGGAGAGAGAGAGAGAAAGAGAGAGAACAAGAAAGAAAGAAAGAAAGAAGGAAGGAAGGAAGGAAGGAAGGAAGGAAGGAAGGAAGGAAGGAAGGGAAGGAGGAAGGAAGGAAGGAAGGAAGGGAAGGAGGAAGGAAGACAAAAGAAGCAGGGCATGTCTGTCAGCCTAGCAATTTCTTTTCGGCCTCCTCCCTGTTAATAACACCCACCAACAGAGGCAATCATTTTTCTGACTTTAGAACCATAGCTTCATTTTGTGTCTTCTTGAAATTTATACTGATAGAAGCATAAATTGGATACTGTTTGTGTGCGGCTTCCCTTATCAAAAGTATGTGCATGTCACTGTGTGTTGCTGTAGTACATTCATTCGTATTGCTGTTTAAGAGTCTATTGTATGAATGAAGCTCAGTTTTTACATTCCAGGACATTTCTGTTGTTGCAAGCTTGAGGCTATTATAAATAAAACAGAGATGAACATTCTTTTACTTGTCTCTGTGGGTGTATGCTTCTTGTTTCTCTGAGACATATACCTAGAAGTGAAGTTGCTTATTCATGGAACAGCCATACATTTAGCTTTAGTAGATACTGGTCATTATTTTCACTTTTAAGGGCCAGGTCTTGAAGTGGTCCCCATTACTTCTCGTTACATCCTGTTTTCAGAACCTTGTCCCCAGCCTAACCTCAAGGGAGATGAGAAAATTTATTCTTGCATAATCAGCAAAGAAAGATGAAATGATATTTGCTAATCATTCAGGACTAGCTCTACCATCAATACCAAGACCCAGTGTCGAGCCACCTGTAACATCATTAGCTAATCTCAGCTGATTCTTTCACCCTTTTGGACTGCCTGACCTTCCTTTTAAAAATAAATATATATGCAAATTTATAGTTTATCATGGATTAATGGAGGCATGTTGATCCTCATCACATGGTGATATTTTTATAAAGCTTTCTGTGAGCATAAGCTCACAAAACAAGCTCCGTTTGATCTTCCTTACTCTATAACGTACAGCACAATGCCTTACACATAGGACACATTTAATATTTAATGAAGAAATAAATGAAGACTCAATGGGGAGAAATTTTAAAACTGTACTTTTCTTTAAAAGAAAGCAAGTTTCAAGAATATTTAAAACTTAATTTCTTATTTACTTGTTTGTTTTCGTTTTACTTCTTGAACTCTCCTATTAAACTGTCAGTTCTTTACAGGAAGAATGTATACCTGTGTTCTATTTGCCATGATGATATTTTCTCCTCAGCACCTATTATACAAGTGTAAAGCTACACTTTTATGAGGGTGAAAATATGACCGCCTGCAGGAAAACGTCTTTGGTTTATCACCCGAGGCCACGGCATCAATAAATAGCCATTCAGGGCAATATTAGCCTGACCTAAAGTTTCTTAGCCTCTCAAACAATCCCCAGGCACAAAACTACCCATAAGCCTTACTGTTAGTTTCACAATCCTTTCAAGTTGCTATAGTTTTGTAATATGTAACTGGTGTAATTGCTTAGGCCAGGACTCTTAAATTCACGGAAAAATAAATACTGACTTCTAACTCTCCACCTTGGGCTTCAATTATCCTTAGTATGCATACATATATATTTTTACGTTTTATTCTTTCTAACAAGTAGTAACTGTTTTTACTGGTAATAAAAAGCAAAAGAGGAGATAATCACTTTCTACTCTGTTTCACCACTTAAATTGAACCATTTGCCTCCTAAGCAAGCAGAGGATTTACTGCTTCCCTTATCTCAGGCCTCTAACAAACAAAGCTACAGGGTGCTGTTTAATTGTTTGTAGAGAAGGGCATTTTTTAGTTAATCTTTCAATGTATTGCCTTAGGTATAACCAGACCTAGGTTGTTGTGTTCCGGAGGAAGTCTAACAAACAGCTTTGTAAGCCCTGGAGCCAACACTAAATGTTTTGCTGTGTTATGTAGAAAAGGAATGTTGACAGGATGGCTATCTAGTCAGGTCTCATGCCTATGGTAATTGAGTTGTATTGTTCTTGCTAAAACCAGGTACCTCTTTTGTTTTATCTCAATAAAAAATTACTGTAACCTCCTGATCCCAGGACATTATCTCTCGTGTATTTCTTTTTCTTCTAACTTTTTATTCATCCGTGGGTACCTCGTTTTGGGGACCTGTTCACCCTGGACAGAAAAGGATATTAGACCAACATCTGGCGCCCGAACAGGGACATGAAAACAAAAGGATTTAAAAGAAAAGAGTCTAGTAAAGAGACTAGTAAAAAGGATTTAAATGAAAAGAGTCTTCAAGACTACAAAAAAGGATTTAATTCAGTGCTCAGCAGACTGGAGGAGTCGACGGGTAGATAAGCCTGGTCTCCGGGATTGTTTCATCAGGGTTACTATGGGAAATTTTCTGTCCTAAAAGGAATCTGAATCAAAACAGGAGATCTTGCAGGGTAAGAGAAGACAAAAAGGAAAAAATAAAAATAAACTAATTCATTAAAAAATATATTAAGTTGCTAGTAATTAAAAAGGAAACAGTTTAAAAATCAATGTTCACAGATATATACATATATAAAAATGTTTGCTGGTTTCATGGTTCCTGTATTTGCTCTTATTATCTGGGTTGTGAATAGATGGAGTTTTAAAACTACAAAGGTTTCAACTGGGAACTGTACTTTAAAGCTAAGTCCCCAATGCAAGCAGGACAAGGGCAGCAGCATGGCCAGGGCTAAAGGCACCAAGTGGGCTCAGGGAGCACCCTGGGCGCTGGCTCTAGGCAGACCCAGCTGGAACTTCCCAGCCACCTGTGTGTCTGTGTGGCCCATCCAGATACAGCCTCTGGCGCACACTGCCAGCTACCAACATGTGCGCCAGGAACCCAATGGACAGGACATGACTGTGGTGCACCCTGGCTCTCCCCGCTGCCAGCGTCACCGGCCCAGGCAAGGCTGTGCCTAAGTTTGACACCGGAAATTCATACGGCTCAAATCAATGCCTATGCTCAGAATTTGAAGAAAAAAGAAAACTGGACACCCAGGGGCCAGAGTGAGAGCCCATTCTGGGTATTAAGACTATGGACTATTGCCTCAGGTACAGTGAGACTCCTGCTAGGCCACAGCAGTCTTATTTTAAAAGGTCTTTAGGTTTTTGCCTTGTGTTACCAATGCTGATTATACAGGCAAAATCAAGGTTGTGGCTCAATCTACTGAAAACACTGTGGTGCCTATTGGGTTCAGAGATAAAATTGATTACTTAAAGAAAAAACATTTCGAAGGGCACTCCTAGACACGAGTACAGATGGCCTGCAGGTGTGGCAGCTGCAAGTCCATAAGGTGTGATTGGTATATCCCGATAGTGTGGAGATGCTAAATTACTGACCTGAAGAGATACAAAAACGCCATTCTCTTTAGAATAGTTTCACAAGAAATAAAGCCTCACAGAGTATAGAGCAAAAATTAAAAAAAAATATAAGGCTTTTACATTTTCTCCTTAAGGTGATAAATTTAAAAAGTTGTTTCCATCCCCAAGATAAAAGCTTGTCTTTAGTTTAAAACAAATAATATTTTCCAAAATTTACTATAAGGAAGATATTTTTAAAAGATTATTTAAAAGGAAAAAACCCGTAAGTTTCATAAATAAAATTTTGTCTCTTGTCTCAAAAAATATATATATTTCAATGATCGATTTGATCTTTTAGAGTTATAATAAAAATGTTTCTTCATTTTTAGATTCATACAGCTAATAAAATTGTCTTATTTTAATTACAATTTTCTTCTTGACATCATATATAGGATTTGCTATTGATTTAAAAGTCTGATGCTCTCATGATTCCTAATGATGTTAATTGCTTGTTTTACAGTCCAAAATTAAATAGGTATGAAAAAGCTTTGGTATTTTACAAATAGATATGAAAATTTAAAATGCAATCTGGAAGCAATGCACTTTAAACTGTCCTTTAATTTTGACATTCCATTTAAATAACGATAAGCCTAATGTTGGCCTCCAAAAAATGCAGGTTACAATAACCTTTTCATATTTGAGTCACCAGTTCCAACAGACAATTTACCCAAACTGTTTAGATCAATCCTAAATGATTTTCAGACTATTTGATGATACTAATTGACTCCATACAGATTTTGGACTAACTTCTTTGCTGTTATTAATTATCATTATGCTTCAGACAAGTTATTTAAAATTACTTCTGCTTTCACAGATGGGTCTTCTTAGGTTAAGGGAGATTATATTATGTCTTCCTCTTCCAAAATATTGGATAAAGTTTTCTCACTTTATGATCGAAAATCAAATTACAAAAACATTAAGGAAAATCAATCCCTTTCACTTCACTTATTGATATATGCTAATTAAATTTTTTAAAATTTTACAAATGATGGAAAAATTACAGTAGAAAGACATTTCCATCAGATTAAAAAAAAGGATTAAAAATTGTCCTTTGAAAAATTATCTGTACTGGACAATGGAAGGAATTCCCAAGTCCTGCCCAAATTCTATCTTATATATAATTAATAATTAATTTATATAAAAACAACCATGTAATTCCCCCAAAATTAATATTTGTAGAGATCAGTTTCACATTCTTAATTATTTTCAAAAATTATTAGAAGATATTAATTGGTTATGACCTTCTTTAGGCATTCCTACCTATGCTTTGCAACATCTTTTTAATACTCTTTAAAAAAACCCAGCATTAGATAGCCCTAGACACCTTACGATAGAAGGAGGAAAGAAATTAGCTTCAGTAGAACAGTGTATTAATCAAGCTCAACTAACCCGGATAAATTTAACTAAACCAGTTATACTCTTAATTTTTCCATCATCCCATTCTCCTACAGCTGTATTATGACAAAAAGAAGCAGTCTTAGAATGGATTTTTCTTCCACACAAAGAACAAAAGCGACTTACTACTTATATAGATAAAATAGGTTTGTGTTTAAAGGCCAAACTCACTTACAACAGTTGTCAGGAAAAGACCCTGAATCAATTGTTTTTTCCTTAACAAAACAGCAGATAGGTCAGACACTGCAAATGAATGAACAGTGGCAAATTGGACTTGCAGACTATATTGGAAAAATAGACAATCGTTTTCCTAATTCTAAACTTTTACAGTTTCTTAAACAGCATAACTGAATTTTACCTAAAATTGTGCGCTCTGCACCTATGCCTACAGCAGATACATATTATACTGATGGTAGTGGAAATGGAAAAGCTGAATATGTGGGGAAAATTTCAAAAGTATGGCATACTCCTTTTCTTTCTGCACAAAGAGCAGAACTTCAGGCAGTTACTCAACTTCTATTAGATGTTCCAAAATCTATTAATATTGTAACAGACCCCTAATATGTATGGTTCACAGTTAATCATATAAAAACAGCTACTTTAACAAATGAGATAATGAACTTGGTCAATTGTTCTGCCAACTACAAACTCATATTTATAATAGAGATTTTCCTATCTCAATTATAACTTAATTGTTCTTATTCATACCTTCCTGGTGACATGGTTAATTATAACAATGGAGTTGGTCACCTTGTTGCTAGTTCTTCACCAGGTTATTTAGCCGCTGAATTTCATACTTGTGTATATACCAAAGGTTTATGTCAAAAATGTCCTCAACTTCCCATTCAATGGTCTCATAAATCATTTTATCTTGTCCTATTTGTGGTCTACTTAATAATACTTAATAATTAATAATACCTAATAATAATACTTAATAATTATCGATACTTGATAATTAATAATTATATAATTAACACTTAATAATTATTATATAATACTTAATACTTTTTATATAGCACTTAATGATTATTATATAAT
>PVLD010013457.1:0-56010 GCA_004027595.1 Dinomys branickii | reverse complement strand
AAAAAAAAAAAAAAAAAAAAAAAAAAAAAAAGCAAAAAAAAGAGAAAAGCACAAAGAATAAAAGAACTTGAAAGAGAAGACCAAAAGGTGAAATGGCAGCAATTCAACAACAGAGCCTACTCTAAAATAAAAAAGGCCAGGTAAAGAGGAGTATTTCTGCTTCAACTGAAAGTGTGACTGGCAAAGTTGGAGCAGAAATTTGTGGAATTGCTAATAAGCCTATGATGCAGTATCAAGACACTTCTAAATACAATGTCAGGCATTCGATGCCTCAGTAATCGGAAAAACTGTTGGATTTCATCTCTGCAGGGCTTTACGTTTACCTTTTTATCCTTATATTTTTCTACAGGTAAATTACTTGCTAGAAGACTAAGGAAGATACCACTGTTTTCATTGTTTGATTTCAATAGAATGAAACTTGAAGAAATTGCATTTAATAAACTGTTACTCATTTAACTTTTCATTACTACTATCATAGTTCCCTCAGAGTTTATGGAATAAGATAACTTTTCTAGATAGAAGCTGCTTCATTTGGCACTTAGGTGAACTATTGATCTACTAATATCAAGCCCCCACTTACAGTCATAACTTGGAATTTGACACACAATTATTCATTGGATTATGAAGGCAAAACACCAACCATCTGTTGAGAGACCTTTTTGGTTTGTTTTCAACTTTAAAACTGTCAAGGTAAACCTAAAGATAGGTTACTTTATAATGGCAAAGTTTGTTTTGAAGAATTTCTTTCAGTAACCTGTTTCCTAAGCCAATTAGGCCATCTCTAAAACTGATCTAGGTTTTTTTTTTTTTAATTCATTCAGTTTTATGTAGAAAAATATGTTTAGGATGAGCTACCTTTTTAAGGTGTTTCTGTTTGATGTTTTGTGGATTTGTTTTTTGTATGTTTGCTTTTTCCTTTTTCACTTAAGGTAGTGGTACTGGTTTTTTGGATGTGTAATGTTTATATCGGAAAACAAAAAGCTGATGTACAGCCCTGTATACAATGTAGATACTATTTTTGTAAAAAACCAAGGCTACAACAGTCTCTTTAATAAATGGTGCTGGAAAAATTGGTTTGCCACCTGCCAAAGACTGAAAATAGACCCAAGTCTATCACCATGCACCAAACTCAAGTCAAAATGGATCACAGATCTCAATCTTAAAACAGAAACACTAAATCTATTGGAAGACAAAGTAGGTAAAAAACTTGAAGACATAGGGTAGGCAGAGAGTTCATGAACAAAAACCAAACTGCTCATGAAATACTTCAAAGAATCAACAATTGGGATCTCATCCTACTGAAAAGTTTCTGCACATCTAAAGAAATCACCAGCAGAGTAAAAAGAAAATCCATAAATTGGGAAAAAATTTTAGCTAACTGTCCATCGGACAAAGGTCTTCTATCTAGAACATATAAAGAATTAAAAAACATGAGCCTTTCCAAATTCAAAGACCCAATTCAAAAATGGGCACCTGAGATGAATACACACTTCTCAGAGAAAGAAATACAAATGGCAAATAAATACACGAAAAAATGTTCAACATTATTAGTCATTCGAGAAATGCAAATTAAAACAACACTGAGATTTCACCTCACCCCAGTAAGAATGGCTACCATTAAGAAATCAAACAATAACAAATGCTGGCGAGACTGTGGAGAAATAGGAACTCTTCTCCACTGCTGGTGGGAATGCAGACTGGTGAAACCACTGTGCAAATCAGTTTGGAGATTCCTCAGCAAACTAGGTCTGGGGTCCCATTCAACCCAACTATTCCCCTTCTGGGTATTTTCCCAGAAGAATTAAAAACATCATACTACAATGATATATGTGCACCCATGTTCATAGTGGCACAATTTGTAATAGCTAAATTGTGGAAGGAACCCAAATGTCCATCCATTGAGGACTGGATAAAAAAGTTGTGGTACTTTAATATAATGGAATATTACTCAGCTATAAAGAAAGATAAACCTGAGGCTTTTATAGGTAAATGGTCACAACTAGAGACCATACTTATAAGTGAAATAAATCAGACCTGCATGTGTAAGCAATGTATTGTCTCATTAGTGTGAAAACCTGAAAGAATGAATAAAAACTAGGAGATAGGATAGACATTGTGAAATGAAAGGAAAATGCTCAAAAGTAAGGGGCCACTGGGGTGTGGGGAAAGAGAAAGTAAAGAAGGAGAAATTATGTATGTATGTACATATAGGATAGCTAACAGTTGTACTACTGTCTTCTATTGCTTTATTCAAAGGAACAGTTAATGATTACTTGTTTGATCAATATTGCATGTCTCTATTTGTTTTCCTGAGAAACCACTTTGAAAATATCAATATATAATACAACAACTATTGTTAATTTCCTACCACTTTGTCTGTAACTCTGTACTGTTTGTATTGTTCTTATGCTATTTTGTAAATGGATGTCTGTTTGTTAATTTTTTTTTTAAATAAATTAAAATAAGGGGCTGGGGATATAGCTCAGTGGAATAAGCGCTTGCCTAGCAAGCGCAGGGTCCTGAGTTCGATCCCCAGTACCGCAAAAAAATAAAATAAAATAAAATAAAAATAAATTAAAATAAGGCTAAATTAATGAAGAGTATTAAATGTTTCATCATTAAAAATTTCTTGTGCATTAATCTGACCATAATTTCCCTATATATTATGTTCATGTAGCTGAGTATATAATTTTAATTAACTAGATCAAATTGCTAGCATTTTTGGCATGAATATCAGTTACCTGAAGTTGAGTTTAAGCCAAATAAATGCATAGAAAAGGGTCTTCCTATTAATAGAAAATGAGTTTAACAATGTGTGTTAATTTCCATTTTGCATGCTTAACTTTTATTGAATAGTGTTTTTAAAAGGTAAAAAAAATTTATAACAAAATCAGAAGAATAACAATAATTCATATATTATGTGTTGTTAACTTTAAAGCAGTTGCTCAGGGTCATAATTACTGTTCTTAAAAAATCTTTACATGACAAGAATGTTACTTATCCTTATCTTCAACTATCAACATTCCTAAATAGGAAACTTGAAAAATTATGGCTTTCATACTCATTATAGATGCCTGCTTTAATAATCATATTATTAATAAATATCAGAATGGTGCTGATATACTTAAGAGATCCAGAGAAATGAAAATTAAATGACTTCTCTACATTTCATTTTCTCCCTACCAAAAATAATGTCCTCTGTATTTGTCCTTAATATATCAGGAACAGATTTTTAATATTTATAATCCCTCTCACACTTATCTCCCCTCAAGATAAAAGAAATTTAAGGAGATTCTTAGCATTGCACCTGCCTTCTTACATAAGTCCTTTAAATTTACCTCCATTTTAGCCAACAGTGTCCCAGAAAGAAAAAGTGAATTAAGCATGACAACACATGTGATAGTCCCAGTTTCATGGGAAGATGAGATGGGCAGACGGTTTGAACCAGGAGGCCCAGGCCAACATGTAACATGGAGGATGGAAGGAAAAGGGAAAAGGGGTCAGGAAAAAAGGAAGGATGTAACCCTAGAAATACATATCCTTATATGACAGATGAAAAACCTACAGGAGTAACTTTTCTAAAACTACTATGATAGTAGCTGGCAGGGCCAGGAGCTAAACTTCAGCTCTTCCAGCTCCAAACCCAGGGCTGTTCCTCTTTTCTCTGAGATACGGATACTCAGAAATCCACCCATAATAGACAGAAACTCATTAATTCAACTTTCTGGTCAGTATGGCACAGTTCCTCCAGGAAGAGACACAGACCCCTAACTATGTCAAGATGGTACCCAAAGCAAATAACATAACTGAACATCTAAGTAACATAAAATACAGTTATCTCAATGTCTGTGACAGATTAGTTTCAGGACTCTCCACGGATACCAAAATCTGCTCAAGTTCCTGAAATAAAATAGTTTAAGTATTTATATATTGGAAAAAACTCAGTATGTTTGTATTTTATAACACAACATATTAAATATAAATATCTTACCATAGTATGGTATTTTCTCATTTCTCATTACCCTTAAACACAATACTATTTGACCTTTGAAAAAACCCTGCCAACTTGTTATGTGACAGCAAGTCATGATCTTTCTAGCATGTTTTGCTTTTTTTTGTATATGAGGGTATAATAAGATCTAGTCCAGCTCTAAAGTCCTTGAAAAAGTCATTGCAAACTCGTAGTGTTTTAGGTATAAAAGCATATATTCATGTGGGGGAAAAATATTGCTTAAAAACTGTTCTTCCATAATTTGTAAGGTATTCCTTGCATACAAAAAGTGCAAGGAAGGTATAATTTACATAGTTGACCATAGCAAATGATCAAATTTTATATAGGTGAAAACCGTAGTCCATGTTTCCTAATTAGGTAATTATCGTATCTTTCCATATTATTATCCATAACACAATGCATTAAAATACTTTCTTAAGGTAAAATCATTTTAGTCCAATTAACCAAAGAAAAATCTGATCACTCATTTTAGTACTCCAAGTTACTTTTTATTCATGTTATAGTGACGGGAATGAAGTTTGATTACTCTGTAGTTCCTTACTCATTATTTTCAATTGCAGGCACTAGTAATTATAATATTATTATAATAATTGATCATATTATAATAATTGAATAAATGCATAGTCCTAACATATTTGAGAGTATACCTTATCAATAAAATTCCACAAAATTTTTTTAGACCTACTCTGAAGTATTGCTTGAATGTCACGCTCTTCTACTACACTAATCTACAAATTTCTCAGCCATCACTGGCTTTTCCCTACTCTGGAATTCACTTCCAATTCATCTTTCACCTTCCACCTTGCTCAACCCTTAAGCATGCATGCTTGAGGTCAATAGCCTTAATGCTGTTAACAACTACAGTTTGTTATTCTGATTGCTGGGAGACGATCCACAGCTTAAATCTTCTATAACGTAAGATAGTATATAGTTTAATACTAATTAGGATATTTCAAAAACTAGCAAATTAATGTACAAATTTTCAATTAGAATAGAACATTTTAATCTAGAAGCTTGACAGAAACGTCAAAAACAAAAACTATGTTACTTGAAAAAGCAACTAAAAAAGAACTTTCTAGACGATTTCTATTTTGTGCTGTGGCTTAGCCTGACAACTAAGAACTATGAAACTTCTTGCTATATCATATTAAACTAATAGACCTAAATTAATTCTGATAAAGAGATGGCACCCTGTAAATTTTATGGAAGGGGACAAGCTAAATTTTGCTTAGGTAGTTTTTCTTTATTTAGTCTGGGGTACAGTGGGATGAAAATGTTATAGCTGAAAAAAAGAGCAAAGAACTTGGATTCTCTGAGTTCAATGGTCATGAGCAAAGTACGACAGATTTTCTGTACTTTTATGTAACTTTTCCTCTCTTTTCAGGATGACACAAAAATTAGTTATGTTTCTGCTTATGATAATTTAAAAATATCTAATGTGTTCCAATAAAGTCTTACTTAAGGAAGGATAATTCTGGAAGTATTAAGAATCGTCATAAAAAATGTGACCATAAAGGCTTAGCCACAAAAATAATTTAAGATTTCTCTGCATCTTTTCCTCACAAAGCATTAGTACATTTTTTAATGGAGAGAGGAGGAAATCATTTAGTACATTATCACTGTTGTTATTATATGTTACAATACATTAACATACTCTGAGGTAAAGTGAAAACAAAATTAAACTGGGTTGAATCCAGTAATGGATACTGATTGTGATTTGAAGTTCATTACTTTATGTCTCTGTTCCTCACTTTCCTTTCAGTTAAACTCACAGAAACTATCATGTCCAAATAAAAGGATTGTTGAGTATTAATACATGTTAAGTATGCAAGTTGTATGCTTATATATGTTAAGTATCTTTTATATTGTACTTTAGCAACCTTATAATAAATAGCAAACTATTCTGCCACTCAAAATCATTTTCAGAAAAAGATTTAATGACATGAAAAATATATAAAGCACACTAATGGAAAGTTAAAAACCAATTCCCCCCAAATTATAAATTACATGATCTCAATTTTATTTCTTAAAAATGCAAAAATATGAAATTGGAGGATGAGAAAGACAGTAGAACTTAATAGATAATATAGCAAAATATCGACAGTGGCTATATTTTGGTAATGATATTACAATTAACTGATTTTCCATCCATTTTCTATATGATCTAGATATATAACAATCATGACTTAAACTTATCAAAAAAGAGTATCTTAAAATATGCCTTATATGGCTTGCTCAACCTGTCTTTGTTTTGTTTTTTTTTAAGTTTCTAAACTATTAAAAGAAATTCACTGGAATAAAAAACCCAACAAGGCCTTATGTAGAAGCATGTCCTAGTTCTATTTCCTGCTTTGGTTGCTAGTTCAGCTCTATCCTATGTATTTCACTGCCATGGAACTTCTTCACTAAATTTATAAACACTGAAAGATCACAGTGCTCCATGTTACTTCTACTTCACAATTATGACAAAACCTAAACAGTCTGTGTTATAAAACAAGCAGAACATATTTGTCTCAAGAGCAATGAAAACTTTAGTATTATTCTCACAAAATTCCTTTGCTCCAAAAATTAGAAATGAAGATAAGCTATTTTCTAGCTTGTTGCAGATATATACATTTAGAAATACTTGCTACCCAAATCTCAAGCCTTTCCCCATAACATTCAGACTCATTTTTAAGTAATGAAATTCTAGAGTCAAATATATGAGAAATGATGTCATCAGCATTCCCTTTTTCACAGTAGACACAGACTTCAAGGTACACTAAGATATTTGAAATTACATGTGCAATTATTCATTTGAGGAGTAAGTAGACACAAGGCTTAGAACTATTCCCTAACCATCTAACATCTTCATTCTAGTTTTCCAGAGTTCTCAAAAATCAGTGATTTCTCAACCAGCAGATTAAAGAATACCTTGTTTAAGCTATAACAAAATATAGTTCATTTATTTTTATGAACTAAACAATTACACCTTATTATTTTACATCTCTAAACTTGTTATAATACTAATTTTGAAATTATTGTTAGTTACAAAAATGATTTTTAAAAAACCTCATTTTCTTTTTTATTATCTGAAGAAGCATCACAATATGTCAAGTTAATAGGACCCATAACAATCCAGAACATGCCAAATATTTCAAAGGCAAAAAAAAAGTCAGAATTTGTCATTAGTTCACTACCCCCTATTCCCTACCCACCATTCCATCTTTCCTCTATAACACAATAAACAAAATCCAAGTATCATATTTTTGCAGTACTGGGCCTTTCCCAAGGCCTTTCCACTGAACTACATCCTCAGCCTTTAAAAAAATTAAGAGGGTTTCCATTTGTCAGCGTTTTCATTGTTAGACAATACCCCACAGCCCCAATTTGAAGAAGGAGAGGTTTAATTTGGCTTACAATTTTAAAGGGATTCAGTCCATGGTCATCTGGCTCCAAGGCAGAAATATGGCAGAAGGGCATGGTAGAGCAAAACTGCTTAGTTCAGGAAGGCCTGGAAGCAGAGCAGGGGAACAGGGCCAGAGAAAGGAGCAAGGGACAGATAAGGATCCCAAGGCCACGCCTTCTTGACCCACCCAGACACACCCAGAAGTGCTCCACCAAAAAAAAACCACAAAACCAAAAAAACCAAAACACTGGATCCCAGAGCCAATCAAGTTGACACTCCATCCTAAAGCCACCGTTTGCTCAATCACCAAATTGCCCAGCCTGGGTCTGAATTTGTAATCCTATTGCCTGCCACAACCTCCCAGAGTGCTGAGATTACAGGTATCACTTTAAAAAACGAAAAAACAAAAAAAAACCCAAATATCGCTTTTAACACTAAAAAGCATAAGAAATTTCCTGCATTCGATTCCTGGCACCAAAAACTAAATTAATTAATAAAATAAAAGCCTAAAAAATTTGAACCTGTAATACTAGCTACTATGGAGGCTGAAATAAGAGAGCTTCAAGCTCAAGGCCAACTTCAGCAATATAGGAAAACCCTGCCTATAAATTAAAAAAAAAATTTAAGGGCTAGGAATGTACTTCAGGGATATCACTGTTGTGTAGAATGTGCAGAGCCCTGGGTTCAATTGCTGATACTGAAAGAAGACAAGTCATAGGAAACTCAAGACCATATCAAGAAGAAAAAAGACAAGGAACGCTTCACAAATTTGCATGTCATCCTTTGCAGGGGCCATGTAGATCTTCTCATTTTCCAATTTGGGTAGATTGCTGTCAAAGTGAGCCCCAGACTTAGTTAACTTGAACAAGTAATTCAAGCACATTATCCTTTATAAATTTTTGGACATATTAAAACAATCAGCAAAAGCCAAGAAATTAACAAATCAAACAGTCTGAAGGAAAAGGGGGGAGATTTAAAACTATTAATTTCTCAGTGTAGGATAAGCTGATTTTTTAAAAACTGCCTCTGATGGGACAAAAGAATTTCTTTTAGATGGTGGCATATGCCTCCCAGCACTTGGGAGGCTGAGGCAAGAGGCTGGCTACAGGTTCAAGGCCAGCCTGTTCTATAGAGCAAATTCAAGGCCAGCTGAATAGAGCAAGACCTTGTCTCAAGAAGAGGAAAAAAATTAGATAACTATGCATCTACAAGCCACCAGTAGAGACCACTTTATTTATATGACCATGTCTCAAAATCTGAGGTTTTATTCTGTGCTAAGAATTGAACCCAGGTTGGGCTGGAGGTATAGCTCAGTGGTGTAAGTGCTTGCCTGCTAAGCACTAAGGCCCTGAGTTCGATCCCCGGTACCGGAAAAAAAAAAAAGGGAACAGAGACTTGAACCCAGGGCCTGCTAGGCCAACATTTAAATTCTGTCTCTTCCTTACTACTTTTTAAAGCCAGGAAAACATCTTTAGAAAAACTGGAATTAAAAAACAAAACACAGGCACCCCTTCTGGCATAGGAAGGACACCTAAGATTACGATCATGTTGACTGGGGCTGCACACCCACAGGCTGCCTCCAGTGCTGGGGGATGGATTGGGTGCCCTGAACTGTGCTTAGTTTCCCTGGGGCTGTCCATGGGCAGGGTCTGGGCCTAAGCAACAGACCCAGGCTGATTCAGGGAGCCCGAGTGCAGGGCAGCTTGTCCCACTCTGCCCAGAGGGGTCCAGCTTGTGGGGCTGTAAAATTTCCAGATCATCCCACTGTGTCACATCCAGGCTGCCTCCAAAACAGTATCCTACCTAAGGACGGGATGCTCGGTCCTCACGGTCTCCTGACTCCCAGTAGTTCTGTGACTGCCCCCTGGACTGTGAGACCCCATCTTTCCCCAAACTGAAGCTACAGGGTATTGAGATTCCAGTCAGACACCTTCCCACAAAGGATCTGTTGTAGCAAAGGACAATGGCAGGAGCTCCTGCCAGGAAAGCGGAAACTGATATTAGATTCATGAATATTTCCATCCCAGAAAATTTGACATATGCTTCCAGTCTGGACAGATTTTTCACAGGCTGGTGGTACAGCAGCCTCTGTATACTACCACAGGGTGTCCAACCTTCTGGAATTCTGTGATGGCCTAGGACATGGCCGTACTGATGATTCCATTCTCCCAGCCTTCCCACTTGAGAGGTGGAGGAACAACTTCGCAAGTGCTTTTAAAAACAATTTCTTTAGTGAAGTGAGAAGAACCTGAGTGGTCTGCAGTAGAAACTTCTTAGGGAACTCAGTCAAGACCTCAATCAAGCTTCAGCTCACTTTCACAGCCACTGGACAATAAACTTTCCATTTCCAGCCCCCAGGGCACAGAGATGGTCAAGACAGTCACTTCCTTCCTTTACAAGGCAAGTACTGCTCCCTCACAGAGACACTACTTTAAAGCTCATGTTGAGATTTTACGCCATTTGGGAAAAACAATTATGGAGAGAGGTACTCTTCAGAAATGTTGTTCCCTGATAGAAAATGACCCTCCTTTATTCCCACACCCTTTTTTACTTTGTAACATGGCTTATAATAAACAATTCATTTTTGTAGCATACTTTTCAAAAACAATTATAATCTGTTCCTGACTTTCTAGGGCCTAGATTTATTTGCTTTACACAACAGGAAGAATTAAGTCATCAACTTTTACATAGCCTAGCTAATCATGGAAATGTGTCTATGCTTCAAATAATTTGAGTTTTAATTTTTTAGGGGGTAGAGAAATATAAAATTAAAATGGGAAAGATATTTAATACTAGGCTTTAAAAAGAAACTACTATCATTGCAATATGTCTTGATGCAAAGACTATGATAATGAAAAAAAAACCTCGAAAGATAATTAAGATGACAGGCTTTAGAAAAACAAAATTAAGATAAGAAGTAAAGTTAATGAAGTTTATGGTTCAATTATACAATGGGTAAAGTGATCAATACAACTTATTGGAAGTCTACATACAAGATGGATAAATGAATTAAGTTCAAACCAGTAAGAAATTTTCTTGCAGGGTCCTTATAAGATGTTTGATCCTCCTCCAGTAGAGGGAGCAAAATCGCAATATTCAACTGCATCACAAGAAGGGGAGATGGGTTTCTCAAGTGCCTTTTAAGTACCTCTACATCTGTCTAGACATTACAAAAAGTGTGTTGAAAATATTACTTGAAACAGAATTAAAATAGATCCAGTAGAAAAGATAAAAATTTGATCTTCAAATACTGTAAGGCTTTGAAATTAAAAACTGGTTTTTCAACATTCAATTTCAAGAACCATAGTATGAGTTAATGCATTTTATGTTTTTACTTTTAGAGACAGGGTCTTGCTATATAGTTTAGGCCAGTCCTGAACTCACTAGGTAGCCCAGGTTGGTCTTGAACTCACAGCAATCCTCCTGCGTCAGCCCCTGGAAGACCAGAATTACATTACAGGCATGTGCCACCATGTCCAACATTAATATATTTTATGTCTTTAACAGCAGGATTTAACACAGTGTCTGCCTGGCAAGTAGAAAGTCCTGAGTCTGATTCCTGGTACCAAAAACACAAGAGCTGAGAAATATAGAACAGTACATGAAATACCTTTTCATTATAAAAGTGATAAATGACAAAAATTGTAGAAAACTAATGAAAAAAGTGTAATTGTACTGCTCTTAAAAAACATTTCTTTCTGGCATTTTTTTCACATACATATGTTCATATTACTATGGGAGAAAAAAGCATAATTAAGCTGAAAGGCCTGGAGCCACTCAGGAGGCTGAGGTAGGAAGATCACAAGTTCAAGGCCAGCCTGGGCAGCTCAGTAGGATCCTGTTTTAAAATAAAAATTAAAAGGCTAGGGATGCAGCTCGGTGACAAAGCTTAATTCCCAATATTACAAAAAAATGTAATTATAAAAATGTTTATTATTAAATATAACTATAAATTAGGTACAGTCCTGTAATTTTACATTACAACTGTTAGATTTGTAAGCCTTTTTGATAGATCCTATTAGTATTTCATGTATTAAAAGTGAGAAAAAAAGAGATACAAACAAATTATATAACTACCTCAAAGTCACACAGCTAATAAGAGAAGCCAAGACCCACACGGTCTGGCACTAGAGCCTGCTCTCTGAACCTCTTTACTGTAATCTTAATTTTGAATTACACTTTTCCTCTTATAATTAACAAGCTCTCAGTATTAATCTTCAAAATCTTTTTAGTACTTATAGTAGTCCATCTAATAGGGATATAGTAACAAACTATGCTATTTCCATTTGTCCTGTGTGAATATAAAAAAATAAATATCTGGTTATATTACTTTTGCAATGTTTGGATTATTCTATTACCCTAGTACATTGCTTCCCAAAGTAGTTACCTCAGTTGCCAAAGAAAGTAAGTACTAATTTCACCACAAATTTTACAGTATTAAGCATTAAATTTTTTTCTTTTTTTTTTGTTGTGGGGATAGTGAGGAACCCCAGCCCTTTTGTATTTTGAGACAGGATTTCACTAAGTTATTAAATTGTACAAGATGAGCTCAGACTAATGATTCTCCTGCCTTAGACTCACAGAGTACTGGAATTACAGACATGTGCTATCATGCCCAGAACATATTAACATTTAAAAAGTTTGTTTCAAAAACATGAAAATGAAAATATTCATTAAATTTTTATTATTAAAGTTATATATTATCCTGGTTTTATTAATTTCCTTCCCTCTTCTGTGAATTTCAACTTGTCTGCTTATTAATTTAGTTATCAACTGATAGCCTAATTTTTGCTCATCAATTTATAGTAGCTTTTTGTAAGAATGTTGACACTATATGCATCGTATTTGTCATAAAGTTTTCTTAGTCTATTTTATTTTCATTTAGGTTTTCCTTGTTTTTGATAAAATAATCCCTGGTTAAAAGTAATCATAAACTAGGCTTGGTGATGCACACTTGTAATCCCAGCTATTTTGAAGGCTGAGTGAGGCAAGAGGATAGAAAGTTTAAGACTAGCCTGGATAATTTAGTAAGATCTTGTCTCAAATTAAAACATAAAAAGGGATGAGCCAGGGACACAGCTCAGTGGCACAACACCTGCCTGGCAAGTGTGAGGTCACGAGTTCGATTCCTAATACTCAAAAATAAGTAAGTAAATAAACAAACAGGCAAATAAATAAATAAAATAAAAAGGGCTGAGAATGTAGCTCAGTAGTAAAGGGTCCCTGGATTCAATGCTCAGTACAATTTTTTAAAAAAATAACCCTAATTTAAAGCTACAAAAGTGATCTTAAAACCTTATAATTTTGTAAATACAAAAGTCAGCCTATTGCTTTGAGCACATCAGTGAATCGCTTTCAGTAAGACTTTTAAAGTAAGATAAGCCTATGTCATAATATGCATACTCAGTACAATTCTGAGTTTAAGAAATCTTGAATAGACCTTGTATAAAATTAACTCATGAGTAAAAGACCACTCTAGACCTAATCACCAAAAACCTAATAACCAAACAAAAGGCTACATACCTGTCGCTGTAAACATAATCGATTTCTGTCATGTAAATGCTGATTAGAAAATGGTGAATGCCAGTTTCGAGCCTGACATTGTAACTGAGTTTGAGCCATATCAGAAGGCCGTGCTACAAGATGTGAAGTAAAGTGTCGATCAAGATCATGATCTAAAACATGATTTGAATTATCTTGTCCAAATGTGGACTCATCAAATTGGGGAAGCAGCCCTTCCTGAAGGAGGTCCTCTGGGTCAAGGCCTGTGAATGGCTCAGTCTGTGATTCCACTTGATGAAGTAAATTCTCTTCCAAAGATGAAAAGCCATTAGTTTCTACATGATCATTGAAGTGGCCCATTTGAGTTCCTGAGTCAACAGGATCTGGGAAGTTCATGTGCACAGGAGATAATTTTGAATTGCTATAATTACCCTGAGGATGTGACGAATGCAACATTTGGAAATTATTTGAATTCAATGATGTACTGGGGTTCAGGATATGCTGAGTAGATTCTTGCTTGATTCCCCTATGAGGTGAAAAGGAATTACTTCCAGTAAAATCAGGTAAAGTCTGATTTGCATGATTGGGTGTAAGAACAGCAGAGGACTGAAGGAGACTGTTTGGTGATATATGATTACTGGAAAAGGAATAATGTGAAGAAAACTGCTGTGAATTACTGACAGAACAAGAAGTCATATTTGGAGAAGGTCCATTAAAATTTCCTTCTTGATGACTGTTACATTTTAGAAAGTGTACTGAAGGATTTGACGTTTGAGAAAATTGCAAGGAAAGAGACTGTTGTGAAGTAGACGCATTAGTTATTTGTGGTGGATGATTAACATTGACTCTGTGTGGACCGGAAACATTAATATCCATAAAATTTTTAGACTGGCATAGAGAATTTTGGCTTGGGTTAAGATTATTCCGGTTTTGTTGGGAGCGTAGTGAAGTACACTGTGTTTGTTGTTCATTGGCCTGAAATAAGGCAAAGTCATGGTGTGCAACAAAGCTTTTACTTTGATGCATAGAATGTGAATGTCCTTGATGAAAAGGAGATCCATTTTGATTAGAAATGTTAGTAGCTGTCTGATGGCCCCACATTGGGCTGCCGTCCGCTACATCTGGAAACAAACCATTGGGTTGGTTTTGGGGGTGGTGAATTGGAGAACAATTAAACTGAGAGTGTGGAGATAACACATGTTCAGCTGGGCTACCAAAAGACTGATTAACTTGGTGAAACTTCATTGAATCAAACTGATTTAACTGTTCAAAATCAGTCATCTTCTGATGTGTTGGAGTACCTTGAACATGATTTAGTGAGTCTATGTGCAAAGGTTCAAACTCTGCACCCAAGTTCAATTCATCAACTAGTGAAACAGGTCCTGGTTGTACAAATGCATCATCTGACAAACCTTCCAAGGTCTCACCAAAAAGATTGGCATCATCAAAAAAGTCCATCATTGGATCTGTCATCTTGGAAATGCAGTAAAAACTTCAGCTGTTTACTCCAAATGGAATATATTCTGGTTTTCTGTTGTAGGTGTCACTGGATCATTTCTGAAGGTCATCAACTAATCCAGAACAGGCCAATGTTCATTATTGCTCTAGATAATGACATGTCACAATGTGTCAGAATCCTAGGAAAGTAAGAACAAAAGCAATTTAAATTTAATAGATATTCACTAAACTTACGTAAACAAAGATTGTATGTGATTTTAAAAACGTAAAACCTGATTTTTATAGAATAATTCATTGAAAATACTCCTTGATATTACCTAAAAGGAAGGGAAAAGAGTCTCCTGCAGTGGACACTTACAAATAATAATGCATGAATGTATATTATTTCATTTTGAAATTCATTTTAGGATGGAAGAATGTAGCCAGGCATGGTGGCACATGATGGCACAGCCTCCCAGCACCTGGGAGGCTGAGGCAGGAAGATTGTTGCAAGTTCAAGACCAGCTTGGGCTACAAAGTGAGCTCAAGGTCAGCCTGAACTGCATAGCAAGACTCTGTCTCAAAAAAGCCAAAAAAGAAAAAAAGATGAAAGAATGTGAAGTAAACTTATGAATAGTATCTCATTCTTTCTCTCATACCATAGAACAGCTATCACTCCAACATCCAGCCAATATGTAACATATATACATTATACTTCCACATTGTTTTGCTAAAATAACTAATATCAGACCTTCTCAGATAAATACATTTCACTCTTTTGCTCTAGATTTCTTGAGCAGATAACCTATTATTACACAGGATATATGTAGAACTGCATCAAGAAGAGCAACTGCATAAGGGACCAAGAGATGCAGTGACAGGGAGAAAGGGGACATAAAATAAAACAAGAGGAACTGTATAAGTATTAGGTAAGAGTCACCTCATCAGCTGACAAACAGCACACACATGTGCTGAGTAAAATGTTGGGAGATACCTCACATGGTTCTACCATGCTCCTTTTGCTCATTTTCTGCAGAAAAGCAGCATTCTTTATAGCCAAACTGTTTAGACATTACTGAAGCAAAAGCAAGCACTTTCTGATAATCAGTCGCAGTCACTACTCCATCCCTAACACCACACTATTAAATCATGTGGAATGTACGAGTTGCTCATAGAGTAAACTGCAAATTCTAAGAAAAAAGAAAACAAGCAGTAGCTTGAGCTAAGCAATATACTGGTCTTATGACAGTCAAGAGAAGAATGATTATACTTCCTTGGTATCATAAAGGAACTGGCTCCACATCCCCAACACCCAAATACCCAAATCCATAGATTACATAAAATGGCCTAGTTTTCACATATAACCTTCATTCTTGTATACTATAAATCATATTTAGGTAACATAATATCTAATATGAATGCTACACAATGCTCATTATACTGTATTGCTTAGGGAATGACATGGGGAGAGGCTGTACATGTTCAGTACAGATATAATCTTTTTCTTCTCAATGTATCTGTAACTGGTTGAATCCTTTAATGGAGAATCCTACAATACAGAGAGCCAATTATTAATGTATATATGTGTATCATACACACACATACACACACACACACACCCTTATGTGTAAAAATGATCCAGTGCTGATATTAAATAGCTAATTATTACCATTCTAGGCTTGCATAATTCCAAATATCCTTAACAAAGATAATTTATGGTTCTGTTGCTACTTGCCATGCATACAGAACTACAAATGTAGGTATATGATCCTCTACAGATCAGTTTATTAAAAAATTAACAAAGAGCTAAAGAAACTTTTCCAAACATCTATTTTGGGAAGTTGAATTAAAAAAAAAGTTCTGCTTATACCAGGCACAGTAGTACATAGCTGTAATCCATCCACTTGGGAAGTGGGGCAAGGGAACCATGAGATTGATTGTAACATAGGCAACTTAAAAAGATTTTGTCTCAAAGGAGCCCCTGGCTTCCATCTGCAGTACCAAAACAAACAAATAAATAAGCAAACTGCTTTAAATGTAGAAATGCTTTTAAAAGTTCTGTGAAATAAGAACCACTAGACCTGGAATAATTCCACCAGAAAAGTGATGATGTATCAATCATGATAGTACTTACATGCTTTAATAAATATATCACTTTAGACCAAGTAAAATATAGAAAAATAGAAAAAAATTATTTTTCCAGGGTTTACAGCTATGAGACTGAACACATGGATCACCATGTGATCTGGACAAAAGCACTAGCCAAAAAGTAAGGTAGTTAAGTAACTTCCCTAGAACATACTTTATATGCAGCTTCAGCCATGTGACTAAGGAACATTAATGTATACTTAAATCATTAAATCAAGAAAGCAATGCCAGGGCTGGGGATATAGCTCAGTGGAATAAGTGCTTGCCTGGCAAGCACAAGGTCCTGAGTTCAATCCCCAGTACTGCAAAAAAAAAAAAAAAAGAAAAAAGAAAGCAATGCCTTCTGCTTTTATATTGATGCATCATTATTTATCAAATGAAACACAAAAAATGGGAGAAAAAAATATAATGGGAGGTACGGAATCCAATATTTCATCAATCAATTACACAGAACATCATTTGTTGATATACGATGAAAAATGCTGCCAATTAAGCTGATACTTCAAATTTTTTTGTATAATTATTTTAAACTTATTGAGAGTTAGATTTATTCTAAGGGATTTGATAGGTTCTTCCGTCATAAGGCATTTTGCTTAGTTCATAAAATACCTATTTTGTAAGAAAATGTAGAACTACTTCATATCTTTAATAACAAATACTTGTTCACTAAATCCAGTTTATGTTCTGCTCCTGTTTCTGTGCAGTTCTACATACTCAGTAACTTTTGGTTAAGTGTCGAATAACATTGTAATCTTTTAGATGACATTTAAACAGTAAAAACATGTGTAATACTAACAATGTATACAATGCCTCAGTAAAGTGATGACAACATATAACGAAGTTTAGTATACATGCAGCAACAACTATTCTAAGCCAGCTACCTGGCAGTTACCTAGACACATTTCAATTTCAAAGATAATAAAAGTAAAAAAAAGTATGCACTTTAGAACTAATTTCTTGAATATTAAAATTACTTTAAGAATTTAGAACCCAGAACTACAGAAAACTCCCCAACTGAATGGTAAGAGTTGATTACCTGTTCACATTCTCATATCTATTGCAATAATAATAAACTTATAAAGCATTGTGAATTTATACTGATTTACTGTAGGTTTGTATTTTTTGTTTGTTTGGTTTTGGAAACAGGGTCTTGTTATACAGTTCAGGCTGACCTTGAAATCACCATGGAGTCTAGGCCGGCCTTAACTTGTGGCAACCCTCCTACCTCAGCCTCCTGAGTACTGGGATTACATGGGTATGCCACCATGCATCTAGCTTTACTGTTTCACTCTATTGTTTTAGAACTACATACTTAGAATGAAAATTTTAAAAAGGTGTGTGTGTGTGTGTGTGTGTGTGGTACTGGGCATTAAAACCAGGCTTTCCTTCACACTGAGCTACATCTTCAACTCTCTTTTTATTTCTGAGACAGGGTCTCACTAATTCACTAAAATGCTCAGACTACGCTTGAACTTATGATCTTCCTGCCTCAGTCTCTCAGAACGCTGAGATTTTAGGAGTGTGCCACTATTTCTGAGTAAGCCTATTCTAGAAATCAATTTATGATGTATAAGAACAGTAATATTCCATTCAGGAAAAATATTGAGGTACTTGTTGAATTTTTGTAATTATTGTTCATTAGCTAAAATACAGTTTTCTACCTGAGGCTTACCTAAAAGCTAAGAAGTGGCAATTTCAATTAAGAAACACTTTTGTTATTTACTGACACCTTCTGGATACCAGGATGATGAATAGCATGACCTCTGAAAGGGGACACACAAGTCAACAGACTACCACCAGTTTATGTGATGGGCTTCAAAGATGGTAAGCACCAAGGAAGAACATGTGATGGCAAACAAAACAAATACATACACAAATATTGTTGTAATAAGATATATACTCAACACATGACCAGACAATGGTCAACTTTAGATATAAAGTTAAGGACTAGCTACACATGGTAATGCCTACCTACATGGCTGAGGCAGGAAGATCCCAAGTTTGAGCCTAAACCGGGCAACTTAGTGACTTAACAATACCCAGCTTCAAATAAAAAACAAAAAGGGTT
The DNA here is from genome assembly GCA_004027595.1 of Dinomys branickii. Taxonomy (NCBI): domain Eukaryota; kingdom Metazoa; phylum Chordata; class Mammalia; order Rodentia; family Dinomyidae; genus Dinomys; species Dinomys branickii. The sequence continues at coordinate 37,455 of PVLD010013457.1, read as the reverse complement.
ATGGATGTAGCTCAGTGTAAAGGCTCTGGGTTCAGTCCCCAGTGACACACACACACACACACACACCCAAAATGAAAGAAACAAAACACTAAGGACTAAAGCGGGGCATAGAAGCACACTCCTGTAATTTAGCACTTGGGAGCCTGAAGCAGGAAGATCACTGCAAATTGGATTATCCCAGGTTACAAATTGAGTTTATGGACAACCTGGACTACAAAGGAAACTCTGTCTCAATGGAAAAAAAAAAATACCTCTGCACCAAAGAACATAAGCTATAAAAAAACATGCCCATAAAACCCAGTATGCTATGATTCCTGATTTGAATAGTTTTAGTTTACAAACAATGCTTATTGAAATTCCTCTTTAAGGTATATTGTCTTCAGTTGAGAAAATGTCTGTAGTATTTTCAATTTCAAAAAACATGTAGGCCTAATTATCACTTATTTAAGCAAATGTTATGAGCAGCTGTAATATAACCAAAACATCTTTGCATAAACCAACAAATGCCTGACCTTAAGAAGCTAAGACTATCAATGGAGTGAAGAGAGAATGACATAAGAAAAACATACTATACACTTAATAAAATAGGATAAATGTGGCCTAAAAGAGCCATAAATTCATCTAAAAGTGCTTTTTGGAATATAGATGAAATACTTAAAGACACAGAGCAGGCAAAGACTTCCTGAACAGAACTTTGGTAACAAATAATAGCAAGACTCAACAAATAAGACTACATTAAATTTACAAGTTTCTGCACAGCAAAAGAAACAACCAACACAAGGAAGACACAGCCCACAGAAAATCTTTGCCAGCTTTCTGACAGAGGATCAATATCCGGAATATATAAAGAACTCGAAAAACTCCCCCAACACCAAACATCACAAAATCAATAAATGGGCAAAAGAACTCACTAGATATTTCTCAAAAGTACAATAAGTATGTGAAAAATGTTCAACAACTTTAGCTACTGGACAAATGCAAATCAAGAATGCATTGAGAGTTCATCGTACCTTAATCGAAGTGGCTATCGTCAAAAGTACAAATAAATGCGGACAGGAACTGGGGGTAGAAGCTCTTCTGTCCTGCTTACGGGAATGTAAAATAGTGCAGTCCCTATGGAAGTCAATATGGACTTTCCTCAAAAAATAAAATAGAATTACCCAGCTATCTTGCTCCTTTGTATAACATAACTGAAGGAATTAAAGTTAGCACACTAGAGGGATACTCGCACACCCATGCCTACTACAGCACACTTCATGACAGCCAAGATACAGAACTTCCTGAAGGGGCCACCAACAGATGAGTGGATACAGAATGTATGGTGTGCAGACACAAGAGAGTATTATTCAGCCATAAAGAACAAATTTTGTCTTTTGCAGGAAAATGAATTGAGATCCTCCCGTTAAGCAAATTAACTAGACTCAGAAAGACAAGTATCACATGTTCTCCCTAATGTGTGAAATCAAATAAAGATGACATGAAAGTAGAAGGACGACTTGCTAGACAAGAAGAAAATAAGAGAACAGGTGGGTGTAAGGAAGGGCAACAGAAGGGTGTACATGACCAGAATATAAACCCTGAAAAAATAGTTCGTAAAATTAGTAAGCCCTAAAAAAATAAATTGAAACAAGTCAGAAGATAGCCAGGTAGAGAGGTGCATGCCCATAATTCCAGAAGTCTGCAAGGCTAAAGTAGAAGGATTCCAAATTTGAGCCCAACCTGGACATTGAGCAACTTGGCAAGATCCTGTCTCAGAATAATAAATAAGCTGGGTGTGGTGGTGCACACCTGTAATCCCAGGACTCAAAGAGGCTGAGGCAGGAGGATCGCCGGAGTTAAGAGGCCAACATGGAGTACAAAGTGAGTTGAAGGCAAGCCTGAACTGCATAGCGAAATTCTGTCTCCAAAATACAACATAATAATAAGAACAAAATAATAATAATAGATGAAAAGGGCTGAAGCTATAGATCAGTGTGAAGGCCATGGGTTTAACCCCCAGTACGGCAAAAACAAAAACAAAACATAATATGGAGGGGAAGAAAAAATATGACACTGTAATATATGCTTTAACGGATAAGTATACAAAGTATTGCACTATAGTAGCACAGAATAGATACCAAATTATTAATGGTTGGAAGAGGTCAAGAAAGACATAGAGATGAGATAACATGTGAACAAGGCCTTACAAATAAAAACAAAGTAAATTAGTACATGTTTTATAACAGAATTCATACACACAAGTATACTTTAGTTGCAGATTGACTTTCCCTAGTGTCTTATAGTTGGTTTTTTTATGTTTTACAAATAGGTCTCTCAATAGTGCTCTATTAAATGAATTAATCTAAAAATTTCACAAATTGTTTGACTTCACCTAATAATTATTGATCTCTTCCAAATTATTCAGCCTTCTGTAAGTTATCCCCTCAGTATTTCTATTATTAAATCTGCATCACAATATTAAAATTTTGACCACATCAACTTTTACTTTGTTTATTAACTATAGCTTCCCAAGCTATTTACTTGGGAAGAATCCAGCTTAATATTTGTTCCATTGGAAAGTCTCTCCTGAATTAAGTCTCAATCTAGTACTCTATGACTACCACAAATCACATCACCCTATAATACTAGACAGTCTTTTCATTTCACTAGACTTAGGAAAAAGGAACACCTTTATCATTTTTGTATCCTGAGCATGTTTCCTAGCACACTAAACACACAATAAATTTCAGTAAATAAATGAGTGAGTGCACAGGAATTAGAAACACTAGATTTAAAAATCAACATGAGCCCTGGCTCTGCAACCTTCTAGTTATAGGACCTTGAGAAAAATCAGCTTTTGTTTTCATATATAAAAAATAAAACTGAAGATTAATAGTCCTGCCAAGCACAGTGGCACACATGGCAGAGGCAGGAGGATCACTGTGAGTGTGAGCCTAGCCTGCACTATGTAGTAAGTTTAAGGCCAGCCTGAAGTACAAAGTGAGACGGTCTCAAAAAAAAAAAAAACAAAACAAAGAAACCCCCACCAGAATAACAGTCCTCTCTACCTGAGACATAAAATGCTGTCTCTACCAGTAAACTTAATACACGTTAGAGTATAAAACTGCTTTTTTTTAAAAAAAAAAAAAATAAATAAAACTGCTTTTTTGTTGTTTTTCTGAAACAGGGTCTCACTAAGTAATCCAAGCAAGCCTCAGATTTGCCACCCTGCCTCAGCCTCCAGAGTGCTGTAATCCGGAATACTGAGGTTACAGGTGTACACCACTTTCCCCAGCCATGAAACTGCTTTTACAATCCTCTTATTCTCTTGTGCTTCTCCTTAAAACAGCAAAGGCACAGAGCAGCCACTGTAAAAATGCCCAAAGTGGAGAAGACATTGCATTTCAGGAACTACTCAATATTGTAAACATACTATTTGCCAAATGGAGAAATCAAGAGGTCAGCAGAGGTCAGATTCCAAGGCTTTTATTAGCCATGTTAAGAAATCTGGACTTTATTCTAGAGGCGTTAGGGAGTACTTCACTGATTAAAATTTCTTCCCTGATTTAACATCTGAGAAATATTACTATGGTGAAATCATTTTTACTGATATCTATTCACATTTCAAGTTAATAGCAACTCTTTCAATGACAATGACTACAATACTCAGGATGTACCCAGAATCTTTGTTTTAATAAAATCATAGGCGATACTACATTTTTAAAATTTTTTTATTTTAGAGAGAAGGTCCTGTTGTGCTGCCCAAGGTGGCCTCCAACTACTAGAATCAGTCTGAGTAGCTTGGATTATAGGCTTATACTACTTTGCCTGACAGTAGTAATCATTTTAAAGATAATAAAAAATTTCAAACTTAAGTGAGTTTACCAATTCTTTGTTTTAAAAATTTGGTCTGTGAACTTGTAAAAATTAACTCCTGTTAAAACATTCAAGCTAGGGGCTGGGGATATAGCTCAGTGGAATAAGCGCTTGCCTAGCAAGTGCAGGGTCCTGAGTTCGATCCCCAGTACCGCCAAGAAAAAAAAAAAAAAAAAAAAAAAAAAAAAGGTTTGGGCTGGGGATATAGCTCAGTGGAATAAGCGCTTGCCTAGCAAGCACAGGGTCCTGAGTTCGATCCCCAGTACCGCAAAAAAAATAAATAAATAAAACATTCAAGCTATACTTGAATACTTACTAAAAAATTTCTTACACCATGTCGGAATTCCTTTTTTTCTTACAACTTTTAAATTCATGAAAACGAAATGCCTCCTCTAAAACTTCTCTTTTTAAAAAAATACTTCCTGTTTATTCAGATATGAGAAGTTCTACCTAAAGTGGATGTGATGGCACATACCTGTAATCCCCGTACTCTCAGGAGCTGAGTGAGCCTCCTCAGCCTCCAAAGCGGCCCTGCTCCCTCAGGTTCTGACAGTGCGGGGATTACAGGTATGTGCCACGACATCCACGGGCAATTCAAAGACTTAACAAAATCCTGTCTCCAAAAAGGCAGTTAAGTGGGGAGCACTGGGGATGTAACTCAGAGAAAAGGCTTTGGATTCAACCCACAGTATCACAAAAATATAAAATAAAAGGGCTAGAATAAAAGGTTTACTGGTACAAAAATAAAATTTCACCACTGACCCAAAGCTACCTATTTCCCTAGAGTTCCTACAAAGCATTTAAGTACACATCACTGGTAGGACAGAATTTTACAAAATTGGCTACCTTAATGCTAAAATCATATGATAAGATGCTAGTGACTAACTATAACCACCCTTAAATAGTGCTCATTAAATTAATTTCCTAAAAAATCAAATTCCTACATGTGTACTAGAAGAATTTCTATCCTCACCTGTCTGGTTCAGTATTTTCAGTTTTAAAGTGTAAAAGGTTAACAAAGTGACTTTAAATTGGGAGAATAAAACAGAACCAAGATATGAAAGAATCTCAAAACAAGGAAGCCATGGATTAAACCTAGCAATTTCTAACTATCAGGTCCTATTTTCAGCATAAATAACTAATTCTACAAGTACACATAGGCTGCAAATTCTAGTGCCAAGCAAGTAACACATGAAACTGGGCAAGAAGAACTAGCTAAAAAGTACTGTACAACCACTGCTGGGCATGGTGGTACAAGCCTGTAATCCCAGCACTCAAGAGGCTGAGGCAGGAGGATGTCCATGAGTGTAAGGCCAGCCTGGGCTACAAAGTAAGTTCAAGGCCAGCCTGAACTGCACAGACTGTCTCAAAGAAAAAAAAAAGGAAAAAAGAATAAAAAAGTACAATTGTTGCTAGGAAATTTTAAAGAGGAACTGATGAGGGCAAAATGAACTATAAAAAAATTTGCTATTTAGATGAGCATACAATTAAAGCCATACCTTGTTTCTCAAACCAAATTTGAGATGTGAGAAAGGAAAAATCACAAGAATACCAGAAAATAAAAGAGAAACTTGATTTTTGGTCATAGTACAAAATCCACATATATTAAAAAAATCCATATGTAATAAAAGACTCGAACCAAATTACATAAATTAAATAACTATGAAAAATTCATGAATTAGAGTACATCCCTGCACCCTGGGAGGCTGAGGCAGGAGGATTACACATTCAAGGCCAATCTGAGCAACTCAGTGACTTAGCAAGACCCTCTCTAAAAAAAGGAGGGCCGGGGCTGGGGATATAGCTCAGTGGAATAAGCGCCTGCCTAGCAAGCGCAGGGTCCTGAGTTCGATCCCCAGTACCGCAAAAAAAAAAAAAAAAAAAAAAAAGGAGGGCCGGGGATATAGTGGCACAGCACCTACTCGGCAAGCGTGAGGTTTTAAGTTCAATTCCTGGTACCAAGAAAAAAAAAGGAGGGGATAGGCTAGAGATGTGGCTCAGTGCAAAGGCCCTGGATTCAATCTCCAGTCCTACAATACATAAATAAATTAATTAATAAGATTACAAAAGAAAAACAGAAATCTGAAAAATAATGTTATCAACTCACTTAATGGCTCATTTCTTACTACATCAAGATTTCCTATAAATCAGTAAGGAAAAAACACTTAAAAACATCAAAGAGTACAGTCAGTTCATATACTCCCTCAAAATACAAGAAACACAAATTAGAATTATACTGATAAACTATTTGTCACCTACCAGAATGATAGACATTCTAAAGTTTCATGCAACATGTTGGTAAAGCTGTGAGGGGAAATATATATATATAGTCCTGATGGCAGCCTAAAATGGTGAAACATGAAAATGGAGACAAATGTGCACTGAAACTGCATATTCAAGTTTAACTCATGGTAAGCAAGACTCTAAAAGCAGCCGGCTGTGGTGGCACACACCTGTGATCCCAGCACTTGGAAGGCTAAGGCAGGAGCACCACAGAGTTCGAGCTCAGATTGTTACATACTGAATTGAAGCTGAACTACTGTACTTAGAGAGACCCTGTTTCAGAACAGAAAAACTTCAAGAGATACTGGGAAGAAGCGTTCAGCAGCATATTGGTGACCAACTGCAGAACCTTTAAAGCTCCTTCTGATCTTATTTCATGAAATTTGGCATAAGAGAATACTTAGGTTTAGTGCAGCTCCCCAAAGTTATTTATCAGTAGGTTTCAACAAGGTTTTATAGGCTTATGAATTAATTTATATCTTTAATTGATCTAAGAATTCCAAGGTGTGTTCCTCAAATCTAAAGATATCCAATTATAATATGTACATTTTTTAAAAAGTTTGTAATTTAAATATGCCTTCAAATAATCCTAAGCAACTGTGGGAAAATCATCTTACAAAAATAGAATGTGCTCAGTATGGTGGACAACAACTGTAATCCCAGCACTCTGTAAGGCTGAGACAGGAGGCTGCATGTTTGAGCCCTCCTAGGGCAAGTTAGTGACTTTAATCTGTCTCAAAATTTAAAAATGAGTTGGGCATACAGTTCCATGCAAAGTCCTTGTATTCAATCCACAGAACTGAAAAAAAAAGGGGGGATACACTGAAAAGTAATTCTAGGAAGATAAAGTATAAGGTAATTAAAACTTCCTTCAATTTCATAATGGAAAATAATCAATGGAAACTTAAGTAGAGAATATAAAGAGTTGGAAAGCATAGCTAACAACAATTTTTAAAAGTACCTAATATAGGTTAGCAAAAGTAAACAATAAAGCTATTGATTTGCCACAACATATGTTACTAGTCAGATGCTAACTGTAGTTTCAAAAGTGAAAATGTTTTGACATACAAAGCTTATGGACATCTTCAAAATTAAGAGCTTTTGTTCTTCAAAGGACACCACCAAGAAAGTGAAAAGACATCTGCTGGAGAATGGAAATTTTTTTGTGATCATATAGATATGGGACTTGTATCTAGAATATATTAAAGAAATTCTAATTGAACTGTAAGAAAACATTCCAAAATTTTTACATAATTGGCAAAGGATCTGAGAAGACATTTCTCCAAATAAGACATACAAACAGCCAATAACCATAAGATCGTTTTCTATTCCTCTTGAATCTTCCCTTTACAATGAGGTAATGACTCTCTTTGTTTCTCTTAATCAGTCTTGGCTCGAAATCCACTTTATCTGCAAATAGAATAGACACCCCTACTTTTTTACGGGTTTCTGTCGCATGGAGCATTGTTTTCCATCCTTTGACTTTTAGTCTATGAATTTTTTTTGTATGCAATGTACTGTTGGATCTTGCTTCTTGATCCATTCTGCCAGTCTCTTTTGACCGATGAAATGAGACCACTGACACTGATGGTTGTAACTAATATGCACAGACTTATCTATGTCATGTTATTTTCCTGTTGTTGGTTCCCTTTTTTCCGCTTCTTTGTTTGCCTTGCCTGGTGGATTCATTCTGTTGGGGCTCATGGAGTTGTAGTCCTTGTTATCTCTTTCTTGAATGTCCTTCAGAACATTTAGCAGTCATGAATTTCTTCAGGTGTTCTTTGTCATGGAAGAATATTACATCTACACCAATTTTGAAAGATAGTTTTGCAGGGTACATCAATCTGGGCTGGAGGTTGTTTTCTTTGAGGGCTTGAAATACTTTAAGCTCTCCTTGACTTGAGGGTTTATATTAAGAAGTCAGCTGTGACTCTGATGGGCTTTCCTTCATAGGTGATTTGTTTCTTTAACAGCTTTTAATATTCTGTTTTTGTGTTGCATTTCTGGAATCTTGACTATTACATGCCTTGGTGTAGATTTTTTTTAATCATGGCCAATAACCATATGAAAAGATGCTCAATATCATTAGTGATCAGAGAATTACAAACCAAAACCATAAATGAGTTCAAAAACCATAAACCAGTTCACACACACTAAATGGGAAAAGAAAAAACAAAAAACAGAAAATAAGTGAAAGCAAGGATATGGAGAGGTTGGAATTTACAGCTCCCCGGTGGGATTGTAGTCTCAAAAACAGTTGCAAAACAGTCAAGCAGTTTGTAAGAAGGTTAAACAAAAGTCCCCCTATGATTCAGCAATTCTACTTCTAGACATATACCCAAAGGAGTGGAAAAGAAAGACTCAAACAGAAAGGCATTTGCAATGTCTAATGCAGCACTAGTCACAATAATCAAAATAGGGAAACACACAAAATGTCTACCAACTGATCAACAGACAAATGCAGTATGTTAGACAAATGCGGTATGCTAATATACTGGAATATTACCCAGCAATTAAAAAGAAATGAAGAACTGCTATATAAATAAACTTTGAAAACACTCTGCTAAGTAAAAGAAAGAAAATGCTACTCACAAAGGACCACATAATTAAAATTTATTCTATTTACATGAAATGTCAATAGTAGACAAATCTATAGAGACAGGAAGTAGTTACCTAGAACTGGAAAGCAGGTGTGTAGAATGATAGGTAAATGTTAGCCACAGTTACAGGGATTTTTTTTAAAGTAATGAAAACATCTAAAACTGGATATAGTGTAATGTATTTAACTGTGAATAAATTAAAAGCTATTAAATTATACATTTCAAATGGGTGAATTATACAGTATCTAAATTATATCTCATAAAGTTAAAAATTATACAGCTATAATTATTTTGAAATGTCTAATTTTTGTTTTATCTTTTTGATAAAATGGAAATTGTAATGATCACTTGAAAATTGACTCTCATCAACTAATTACTAATTGTACTTCATAAGTATTTACCAATACTTACGATTTTTAGTCAGATTTAGTCAGATTTTTCTGACTAAAAATAAAGCAGGTGAATTTCCTGTGGGAGATTTGATCAAGTTATTTTCTCAAATGTTTTACCCAATAAAGCTCTGAAACTTACAATATTAAAATAAGCTAGTAATAATACACAGAAATCACATTCCTGTAAAATACTGAACTCTAGAAGATACACCTATGTTTTTAATTACTCAAGACAAAAATTATTTTCAAAATAAGGTAAGAGTTGGAATGTATCTCAGTAGTAGATTACTTGCCTAGCATGTTTTGGGCCCTGGTTTTGATACTTAGTACTTCAGAGTGGAAGAAACCACTGTGATTATTTTAATCAATCAAAAATTTAAAATCCAATAATTAAAAGCCAGGAACATGCCTTCATAAAAGCCAGGTGCATGCCATTAATCCTATCTTCTGCAAAGGTTGAGGTAGGAAGATCACAAGCTTGAGGTCATCCTGAGCAAATCAGCAAGTCCCTAAATTTTTTTTTAAATGGGCTGGGTATATATCTCAGTGGTAGAGCATTTGCTAGCATGTACAAGGCCCTAGGTTCAATCATCTTTCTTAAAAAAACGAAAAATTGGGTCAGGGATATAGCTCAGTGGCACAGCACCTGCCTGGCAAGCGCAGTCATGAGTTCAATTCCCAATATCACACATTTTTTTAAAAAAAGGTAAAAAAGGATAAATTAAGACATTCTCAGATAAACAAAAGCTAAAGGAGTTATTAGTAGAGTTGCCCTCAAAGAAATGCTTATGGTAATACATTGGGAGAAAATGAAAAGACCCTAGAGAGAATCTTGAAGCCATATGAAGGAGTAACACAGGTAAAAGGAAACAAATACAAAAGCCAGCTTTAAAAGGGCTGGTGTGTGAAGGCCCTAGATTTAATCCCTAGTACTGCATAAGTAAGAAACTTACTAAATAAGCTGACACTTTAGTACTTTTGATGTTAACTTTTTTATATGCTTCTAAAGGCAAAGGAGTAAAGCATTTATAGGGTTGGGGATATAGCTTAGTGGCATAAGTGCCTGCATGGCAAGTTCAAGGTCCTGAGTTCGATCCCCAGTACCACAAAAAAAAAAGCATTTATGTTAAGCCTCCATAAATGAGCACACAATATATTAAAATAGAATTTCGTCAACAATATAAAAGCAGGACAGAGAAGTTTAAAGGCAAGGTATGTATATACTATGAAAACTAAACTGGCACTTAAAATAGGTTGTTAAAGCTGGGTGTGGTGGTGCATGCCTGTAATCCCAGCACTCAGGAGGCAGAAGCAGGAGGATTATTTGAGGCCAGCCTATAAAGTGAGCGAAAAAAAAAACAAAAATAGGTTAAATTTTGTTGGCTGTAATCGCCAAGGTAACCACTGAGTAAAGAACTTTCAAAATATACATGGGCTGGGCATGGTGGTGCATGCTTCAAATCCCAGCACTTAGGAGGCTGAGGCAGGAGGATCACCACAAATTTGAGGCCAGCCTGGGCTCCATGGTAAGTTCAAGGCCAGCCTGTACTACACAGCAAGACCATCTCAAAAAGCAAAAAAAAAAAAAAAAAAAAAAAAAAAAATTCTATGCTAACCTGCTGAAATATTACCAAGATTGAAGTCTGCCTACAGACTGTATATAATCTGATTCTACTGTACTTATTTTCCAACGCATCTAAAAAATATTGGTACTAATCAGGCATCATGACACACACCTGTAGTCCCAATACTTGGGTAGCTAAAGCAGAAGATCATGATTTTGAGACCAGCCTGGGCAATCTAATGAGACCCAGTCTCAAATTTTAGATCACAGTAATTTTTATTCAATTTGAAATCTTGATTAGAACCAAAGCAGTGAGAATGAATCATTACAAATATTGCAAAATTACTATATCATTGTGATATGGTTTTACATTGATTGTACACACAGGAAAAGATAACATTAGAATTAAGGCAATAACAATTATACAAACCAAGCTCATTAACACTGACAGTCGTTAAACTGTTGTGGTTAGGTGATGGTTGATATTGCTGTGCAGGTCAGTCCGCTTTGAAGGACTTCATCCATTTAAAAAATTCCCTCCTACTGGCCCACAATGGCAAAAAGTCTTCGATAATCTCCACTTGTGTCACTTGCAATCACTGTGCCCAAGGTCTTCTGATACATCTGTATGAACATCTGTTTTATTTGTACAAGGTCAGTCTCACTTCAAGAAACCACAATTCTGACGTGGATGGAGTCATCTGTGCTGGCACCTTTCATAGAATAGTAGAGCTGCTCAGCAAAGAAGGCAGGTTGGTTCAGGGCACACTGCAAGATGGTCTGCAGTCCACTTTCAACACAGCTGGAAAATCCTTGAATGACGCTGCTTAACAAATCTCGATTAGCCATCTGGAATAAGCCTCCATGGTAGCTTTCAGCTGAGGAAAACTTCTTGTGGCCAGGATTAGATTAAAACAAGACTCATACTCTGGTTTCTCTTCAGATCGTACAAATCTTTCGCCTTTTTTAAAACAAGACTCACTTGTCCTGAGTCTCCCCTCACCAGCCTGATAGAGGTGCTGGGCATCTTCCTAAGCCATCTGGTGGTTCACACTCTGGTTCGCATCATGATTTCCCTAGCACATGGATACAAGTAAATGCTCAAAATGCCCCAATGCATCTGACTGAATATCCTTCTCAAAGTCTTGTCCAAATTCTAACTGGTAACAGCTAATAACTTCTCAGACTTCTCAATTTGTTCTTGTGCACAAAATCTGAATCAATACACATAACTGAGTTCTCGCTTGCTCCCTGCATTGCATCCCATAAGCTCCGGACATCGTAATATGCAGGAGACATGAAAAGGGCAAGCATAAATTCTTCCATGTTTCCACTCAACTCTGACTTGAGATCCTTGATTAAATCCTTGCCATACAAGGTCTTAAAAGCTATTTTAACTTTTGCCCCTGATCACTGGAACGGTTGGCCACAACATCCACAACTGCCTGTTCATCCGTCCCAAATCCCTTCATGGCTTTATGGAGGATTTTTGCATCTCTCATAGTACCAAAGTTGGCAGCTGGCTGGACTGTCCCCTGAGTGCTCTGACTGGGGTAAGGAGTCTGTCCCCCGAGATACTGAGAGGGCATCTGGCCTCCAGAAAAGCCACCAGGTATTGGGGGTTGAGATGGACCACCACCACCTTAAGTCTGTGGTGGGTGGTTGCAGGTAGCTAGAGAAACCTGATCCACCTGGTGGGACTCCAAATCCTTGGCCTCGGGGTAGGCTGGAGCTCCCCCTGGCTGTGAAGCACCACAACAGCCTCCTGAGGCTGGATAACCTCTGGGTGCAGGTGGCCTCCACCTCTTGGGTAGCCATCACTTGGTGCTGGTGTGTAAGCGTCTCCTCCCATTGGAGGAAAGCCACTAGGATAAGGATACTGACCACGAGGGGAAAAATGATGACTCCTGACCTGCAGGAGGATATCCAGAGAAAGGCAGGTAGCCTGTGGGGGATAGCATGGGTATGACATTCAACCTGCAGGCCCACAGAATCTCAAATTCTAAAAAATAAAAAGTGCTGGGGATATCGCTCAATGTGAAGGCCCTAAGACAAAAAAAAAAATTTAATTATAGTAATCAACAATATGTCTCAATTTATCTTTGCCTTCTCAGTATCATATTTGCTATTTTATTCTGTGCCTTGAAATACTGTCCCTTCACTCTTAATCCCCTGTATATGTAACCTATGTTTTAACCACATTGAGATGTTGCTTAAATTTCTCATACTTGTACTAATACGTACTGGAAGTTCTCTATACCTATGTCTCCCACTCTTTCCCCAGTAGGCAAAGCACCTCTTTGAGATGAAATTTAGGTACCGTATCTAGGACGCTCTTAAACTCTCTCCCTCTCAGAATTATTACAAAATAATTTGTCTATTCCATATCTTATATGCTACATTATTCTTATCTACTTACTTATCTACTAAATAAGATGCATGCAGACTAGTTCTTGTTCACTTTTTTATCTCTAATACATACTGCAATTCCTGCAATAAGGTCACTATTGGGGCTGGGGATATAGCTCAGAGGAATAAGTGCCTGCCTAGCAATAAGGTCACTATTACATGCTTTCAGGAACAATGTCATAAAATTTCTCAACCTTTAATAGTTACTCCAAAAGATGAGATTCAAAAGAATTTTTAAGACATTCTATATCATTTTTATGATTTAAGGATATCCTCACTAAGCCTGGCACATGAGGCTGAGGCAGCAGGACCACCAGTTGGAAGACAGCCTGTGACATTTAGCAAGGAATTTAGAAAGGAATGGAGAACCAGGCATAGTAGTTCACACTTGTGATACCAGCACTCTGGGAGGATGAGGCAGGAGGATGTCAAGTTTGAGCCCAAGCAAGGTAATCAGGAATAGAACTCAGGACCTTGCACTTGCCAGGCAGGTGTTCATGCCGCTGAGCTATATTCCCAGCCCCTCATGGTAAACACTTAAAGATAAATAATGTTTATTCTGATAGATTACAAATTTCCTAGTTGCTACTGAAACAGGTAAAACTGTTTAAATGATATAGTCCTGAACATCAATCATACCCACACCAAATTATAAATATGTACTCTAAAGTCAAATAAATTTAAATTATTAAAAATAGGAAGCTCAAAAGTTTGAAATATCAGAACTGAAACCAGTTTCATTTCTAAGATTTAGAAAATAAGTGCTTGGGCCTGGGGCACAGCTTAGAGGCGAGGCGTTTACCTAGCATGTATGAGGGCCTAGGTTCAAACCCCAGCACTGCAAGAAAATAAAGGGGAAAATATGCCTTCCTTCTCATGCTGGTCATCTCAGTGATCTTTTCTGAAGTCCCTAAAGCCTTAGTTATTAAAACTTGACCATTAGGTTTCTCTAGAGCTTCTCAGAGTCCTTCATCTCTCCAACCCTGCTGCTCCAATATGCCCTTGGGACTTTTTTTTTTCATTCATTCGGCCTACCATACTATGTCACAGTCACCACTGTAATTTTATATTTCAATTCAATTAACATTTTATCAATACTGTATTCATAGTATTTATCATATGCCTGGAATCTTATTAATAGAAAGTGAATACTAATTTATATACTTTATCTTCAGTATGGTCCTTGCCTCTGCTTAGAAATTTTAAAATTCATTTTGAGGTAGAATAAAGGAAATATAGGTAAAAAGGAGACATGTCATAATTTCAAAATTATTCTTGTAGGCATGGCGGCGCACGCCTGTAATCCTAGCACTTGGGAGGCTGAGACAGGAGGATCTTTGCGAGTTCAAGATGAGCCTGGGCTACAGAGTGAGTTCAAGGCCAGCCTGAACTGCACAACAAGACTCTGTCTCAAAAACAGAAAACAAAACAAAAAACCCCTACTCTTAAGCAGCTTCAGGACACAGTTATCCAAGGTTATAATGCCTTTTTTCTCTTTCAGGAAACTCCAAAAAACAATCTAAGATTCTTAAAGATACACCAAGTCAGCAGGGTCCACGCTTTTTGGAAACTAAGCCTGAACTTACCCTCTCATACTATAGACTGACAAATTCCACAGACTTCCATTCTGAAGGAAAGAACACTACTAATTGGGTACCATAGCTCTAAACTTTAACCACATGTGAAATGTACAAATCAAGTTATCTCATTGCTATCCTTCCATTCAGTGCTAGATATTGGAAAGAAGCGATCCCTGCCCCCGTTTTGTAAATACTGTACCCATTTGCTTATTAAGCTCTTGTACTTATAAAGTTTTTGGCATCCGACAATTACTGCAAGTATACACTCAATGTAATTTGCCAGAAAAATCCGTGTGCTTTCTTAATCTCTCACTGTGACACTGAGAAAACACTTTGCCACCCCTAACAGAAGGGAAAACAGCGGCTGAACACACATGCTACGTTCCATATGAAACCTCCAGTTATCTCTGCACGCCTATTTATCATATACTGTTTAGTTCTAAGTACTTTAAGCATAAAGGCTATGACTTACTCATCTCAGGTACCAGCTGCCACATTGCTTGGCCAATAAGAAAGGCTGTTTAAATGTTTTCTAAATTTAGTTTAATTAATTAAACTTCACTTTCTCTTAGCTTCTAAGACACTACACTACCTTGAAGTTTCTTTCCTGTGGATTTTCTTGCTCTTCTGATTGATTTCAAAGTAGTGTAACACATATAAGCATCTATGCAGTGATTTCAAGTTTATCAAGTTCACTTACCATTTCAAATTCAATCACATCTTGGCACACCTTCAATATATCCTCTAAAATGTAAATTCACATTCAAATCTTTGAGCAATTCAATTTCATTTTTCTTGAAATACTATTATTACTTTAGAAAATCTTTTCTTACAACTAATATAAAGGTATAAAATGTAATTTCATACTACTTTAAGAAGACCCAGAGGGCATGGTGGCACACGCCTGTAATCCCAGCACTTTGGAGGCTGAGGCAGAAGAATCATTATGAGTTTGAAACCAGCCTGGGCTACAAAGTGAGCTCAAGGCCAGCCAGAGCTGCATAGAGAGACAGTCTCAAAAAAAAAAAAAAAAAAAAAAAAGGTCGTACAACACCTTAGTGTCCTTGAGTTTCTGACTTAAGAGTAAGAAAACAATAGTTTGGGTCCCTATTTTATACAATGTATATGCCACGCCCTATCCATACCACTGAAACCTTGGTCATTTCTGACAAACCTCTATTAATCTCAGAAATAATACACATCTTTGCAATACTTTTCCCTCTCCTTGTGTAGAACCCCATTTTAAATTATACTGTATTGTACATTTCACCTAAAAGCTATCAAACACTAAGGTAGGAGAATCTTAAGTTCAAGCCCAACGTGGACAACTCTACAACTTAATTAGATCCTAACAAATTAATGAGACCACAGTCACAAAATAAAAAATGAAAAAATAGCTAGGGATGTAACTGAATACAAAGGCCTAAATTAAAAGATAAACAAAATCTATCAAATTCACTTTGACAAAATTTTTTCTCCTCCTTTGTATACTGAAGTAAAGCTTCCTGACTAAGCTGTAGGCATATATTTTCATTCCTCACAAATCACATCCTCTACAATGGTATACTGTTCAATCTATTTTATACTTGATCTTAGCCAAAAGGACAAGAAGTGATATGTTCGATCTATTTTGAAAACTAAACTCCTCCTAAGAATCAAGAACAGGCACAGGATCTCCTACCACTTGATTACTTCAAAAAATACAGATTTGTGTTCTATAGGGTTATAATATATTATAATATAACCGAACAATCCTGACATGAGTACCCATTTATGATCTAAAAATTCTTTATATTTATTATGTTGTATTCCTTTGTACTATATATCTCATTTAAGTAGAAATGGCTATTTATGATCAAATATTTATCTTGGAGATTTAAAAAATTAAGACTTAGCCAAATACAGCAGCATGTTAAACTGTACAACTGAATGTGGGCTAACTCGCCCTTTCCTGTATTGCTAGAAAAAAAACACAAATTGGAATAACAATTTTGGAAAACTGTAAGGCATTATTACTGAAGTTTAACATATGCATATCTATACATAACTTTTCCACTCCTAGAAAAAAATGCTTACACAGAAATGTGTACACATATGCAGCACAAGAAATGTACAAGAATGTTCGTATCAGTATTACTTATAATAGCTCAAAACTGAAAACATGTCCATCAAACATTAGAATCAACAGCAATGAAGTGAAAGAGGCACTCCTACATGGAAAAACAGGTTAGTCTCACCAAAATATTACACTAAAGAGCATACTATATGATTCCACTTAATACAATTCAAAACCGGCAAAACTAACCTATCGTTTTGGAAGTCATGGTAATGGTCATCTCTGGGCAGGTAGAAAGGAAGTAGCAATTAGAAAGGCCTATGAAGGGGAGTTTCTGGCTTGCTGATAATGATAATTTTTTTAACTTGGATGGTGGTTCCAGTGATAGGTTTACTTTATAATAAATCACAGACTTATGTACCTGTGACATACATAATTTTCTGCATGATTATAACTAAAAAGTTTTTAAAAACCTAACTGAGCCAGGCAAAGAGGCACTTGCCTGTAATCCCAGATACTTTGGAGGCTGAGGCCAAAGAGACGCAAATTCAAGGCCAGCCTAGGGAATTTAGTAAGACCCTGTCTCAAAATTTAAAGCAGGGCCAGAGGGGGCAGAGTGTATTCCTCAGTATTCCATGGGTTTAACCTGCAGTACCACAAAACAAACAACCGTAAAATACAGTAATGCATAAGTATTTATAAACAAGAGTGTATGTCATTCCAAAAAACTGGCAATAAAACAGTGTGGTCTCTGAAAGGATTTCAGTAATTCTGTACACTACTGATTTTAGCATACTTTCATCAAAGTGGAATTACTACATGTTTCTTGTATTTGGATATATAGTGAATTCACTAAATTTTGGCATCTCAGAAATAGCCTTCACGGGGGCTGGGGATACAGCTCAATGGAGTAAGTGCCTGTCTCCCAAGTGCAAGGTCCTGAGTTCGATCTCCAGTACTGCAAAAAAGAAAAAGAAAAAACAAGAAATAGTCTTCACTAATAGGTGAAACCTCAAGTAATTCAGTTTCTCTGCACTTCAGCTGTTTCAACTGTGAAAAAGACTAAGTGTACCAAATCTGTAACCTTAAATTCCTAAATTTATTTTAGGTAAAGGAGTTCTGTCTTTGTAACAAAAAAGTATAATGAATATTTAATTTCCCTTTTTTTTTTTTTACTTTTATTTTTGAAGCGTTGGGGATTAACCCTTGACCCACACATAGCAAGTGCCAAACAAATGAGCTATACTCTCAGCCCTAAGTGTCCTTTATAAGATAAACACCGCAAAGACAGAAACATAATTTTTTAAAATCTAAAACTTGACCTTATGTGAAACATAATTTTTTAAAAACTAAACTTACTTGACCAAGGGCTGGGGATATAGCTCAGTGGCATAAGCACCTGCCTAGCAAGTGCAGGGTCCTGAGTTCGATCCCCAGTACCGCCAAAAAAAAAAACCAAACTAAACTTACTTGACCTGTAAAGTTTTGGGATAAAACAAATCTTATGCAAAAGATATAAAATAACCATTATCCTAACCATTTTTTCTTTCTCTTATAAAAGAACTCACACGCTATGTTACTTTTTATAAATAGTCATGGGCGTCCAGTAGAATAAAATTTAATATACTGCATAGGTGAACTAAACTGAAATGACCATTGGACAAGATATTTTTTTTGCAGGTTTCAAATAATGTCTCTTTATAGCAAAAAATAAAAGCTTAAAATCATTAAAGTTTTAGCTGGGTATGGTAGCACATGCCTGTTACTGTAGTACTCCAGAGGATGGCATGTTCAAAGCCAGCAAGTTAAAATTCCAGCCTGGACTACATATTAAGAGTCTGTCTAAAGAAAGAAAGAAAAAAAAAAAAAAAAGAGGAAGAAAGCTATTAGGTACAGGAATAAGAAAACAAAACTATGTATTTATTTGGTTAACTTCACTTAATACCAAATTATAACAGAAACATCAAGGTCTGACATATTTGTCAGTGCTTAGTGATTACCTGCTTTGTAGTTTTTACTCAGAAGTCTCACTAAAAATTATAAATATCAGGCTGCCCATGAACTAATAAATGACAAGAGAGAGTATTACGGTCCTAAGAACATTAAGACCACACAACTTTTATAGTCTGTACCATCACCTAACATATACACAACTAAGTTTATATAGATATTTTCTAAAATGCTTGGGGGCCAGGGATACAGCTCAGTGGTGCAGTGCCTGCCTGGCAAGAACAATGCCCTGAGTTCAATTCCTGGTACCAAAAGGGAAAATAGTTAAAAAAAAAAAAAGAAAGAAAAGAAACTTAAAATAAATTACATAAAATGCTTGGGACCAAAAGCATTTTGCATTTTGAAATATTGGCATATACCTATATCTTGAGGAACGGCCCCAAGTCTAAACATGAAAATCATTTTTTCGTATGTACCTTCTACACACAACCTTAAGAAAATTTTATGCAATGTTTTTGGTGCACCTTCATTTGACTACAACCTATCATTTGAGGTCACATATGGAATTTTCCACTTGTGCCATCATGTCAATACTCAAAATGTTCAGATTTGGCAGCCCAGTGGTAAAGCACTTGCTTAGCATACTGTAGGCATTGAGTTCAATCCCCACTACAGATAGATAACTGTTTCAGATTTTCAATTTTGTATTTTCAGATTAGAGTTGCTCAATCTGCATTTGAGTTTAACAGTTCTTTCAAAATCTCTTAATCTAATCTGAATTATGAGAATATTCACAAATGAACCATTAAAAACTGAACCTGTTAAGATCATCTCAGTTACCAGGGATTTTAAAACATAAACATGGGGGCTGGGGATATAGCTCAGTGGAATAAGCGCTTGCCTAGCAAGCGCAGGGTCCTGAGTTCGATCCCCAGTACCGCAAAAAATAAATAAATAAATAAATAAAAACATAAACATGAAGCTTGCCTTTTCTTTTCAAACTCTATGAAGTGTCTTAGTATAGTATGATACCCATACTTAAATGCATCCTGAGGTATCATTCCAATAAAAACAGACTCAACCTTTTGAGGTACTTGGCTAGGGATGGTTTTCAAAGCTTTTAAAAAATGTCTTTCTTTTAGACAGGGTCTCACTATATAGTTCAGGCTGATCTTGAATTCTCCACGTAGCTCGTCTGAAACTCAGTGATCCGCCTGCCTCCCCTTTACCATCTTCATCTCAATAAACCACACACCATCATCTATCTAGCTCTCTATGCTAGGAACTGTCAGTAAAATAATGACACTTTTCCTCTGACTCTGAATCCATCACAAAGCTGTCAATTGTCCGCCTGCTATTCCCCCAAACCTTACCATCTCCTATCTCCCTGAAATACCTAGAAGTATTTCAGAGGAAATGCAAAGAAAATATATAATACTTCCTTTTATTTTCCTTCATTTCTGTATCTGCCACCCTACATCCAATTAGTCATGTCTTACCTACATAGGCAACTACAATGTATTTTTGCTTTTAGTCCTGCCTTTCTCCAATTTATTCTTAAAGTGATAATTTTTTGCAAAAGTGGTATTTTAAAAATATGTAGTAAATTAAGTTCTTTCTTGTCTCATACTTTTCAAACATATTTTTCTCTCTTCCAGGAATATCTTTTCCCTCTTTACCTGTTGGGCTTCTTAGTCTTTATGTATTATGTTAATATCACCATCTGAGAAAGGCTTTCTCTAACCATAGATGGTAACAATCTTCCCCATTTGCCTCTCAGCATTCTGTTCTCTTCTTTCATTGAATTCATCTTGTCATTTTATATTTATCACATATTTGTTCTTTCCACTATTAGACTGTAGGCCCATGAAGGCATGGATTACTTATGCACTTAATAAATGTAAGTAAAATATAATACATTAGCAAATTAAGGGAACACTTAATATCTGTTTAGTGAATAATCTGGAGTCCAGAAAATAAATTACAGTTGAAAGTGGCTTCCCCTTCTCTGAATCTCCCATTGTCACTTGATCAGGTTTCCTACTGTTTCTAGAAAAAGAGAAGCAAAAATGTCTCCTAAAAACTGGTGATACAACAGAGTACATGTCAGGAAGTTATATTTGATATGTCAAATAAATGAGGCAAACTATACTAATTCGTGAGGAAAGATCTCTAAGGGCCACAACAACAAGAGTCCTGCCACAAGGTGGAATCAGACTGAGCTCTAAACTGGAAAGTTTTAAGAGGTAGAAAGAGAGTAAAGCCCCAGTAAAGAAGTAAACAAAGGCACAAAGTCTTGGTAACTAGCATCTTGTATGTTCACATGATAAATAAGTAAAAAAGACTAAATCCTGTATCATGCAAGAAATCTGTATCCCAGCCAAAGGTGCAGCTCAGCAGCAGAGCACCTACCTGGCAAATGCAAGGTCCTGAGTTCCATTCCCAGCACACAAAAAAAGAAAGAGAAGAACTCTATATCCCATGTATAAAAAGGCTAAATCTTGTTATCATGTTAAGAAATCTGTATCCCATCTTAAGACTATAACAACTACAAAGCATTTAAATGGTTAAGAATAAAATCTTTTTGAGAGAGGGTTTCGCTATGCATCCCAAGCTTGCTACAAACTCACAAATTTCTGATGCCTCTGGAGTGCTGGATCTTTCCTTTTTTGGCAGGTGGGGTAAGGGGACTTGGAGATGACATATAGAAGAGCCCTTAATGAGCCACAGCTTCTACTCAGTCCTTTTAAAATTGTATGTATGTATGTGTTTATTTATTGTACTGTGGATTGAAGCCAGGGTCTTGGCCCTAAACTACATCCTCAGCCCCTATTCATCATCTTTCATACAGAATGTCACTGAATAGCCCAGGTTGGCCTTGAAATTGTGATCTTCCCGCCTCAGCCTCTGGAGTAATGGGATTACGTGTGTGCCATTTTATCTCTTAAGTGTCCATAAATTTCTTTTGACTCAAAGTTTTGGTTTTTAAAGTTTACCAAACACATCCACAGGCTTTCACTAGATCTCTCTGACCAACTGTCTCAAGTTTTTACGTATTCACCTGTGCTATTTATTTACAGTACTGATTACCTGATGAAATTTCCCCAGTATGCCTGTTATCTCATATTTTCTTTTACAGATTCTGACCTTTTCAGAACTTTTTTCTTTTATTGCATTGGGTTGTCTACAGTTTACATCAATAATAAACAAAATTAACCTATGGAATATCCAGTATTTTCATACATACCAAATTTTATTTTACTATTAATGGTAGAGGCAATGCATTTTAATTCTAAATCTGTAATGCTACTTCAGTGCTTGCCCTAAATTTTACATTAATCCTCCCCCTCAGCTCTATCTCAGCTAAACTACACAATGCCTTCTATCCGTGGTGCAAATCTAAGGCACTCATGCTGCAGCGGACACACGGAGACCCCTGTCAGCACACAGCCACGTCGCCCCAGCAGCCAAACATAAGACAAGACTTAATTGCAGTGTTGGCACTTTACGATAAATAGGTAGGTTTTGGGTTGCAGTTTCAGTACTTGGTCTCTCAATCACTGCCTTCTACAATGCATTCAATTGCATTAGATAAAGGGTTTGAAGAAAAAAGCTCCTGAAGATACTTGCAAGGTAAAAACCCTATGATTTCATTAATCTCTATAATCCCAGGTATTTTCTATAGAGGACACTGCTTTCTTATCTTTATTAATGCCCCTTCACTTAAGGTTTTTCTTTATAAAATGCTTTTAAACCTGTGCTTTTTTTTTTCTCCTGATAACTGGTGATTAAACCCATGGCTACTGAGGCACATCCCTAGCCCCTTTTTCTTTTTTTGAGACAGGGTCTTGCAAAATTGTCCAAGCTGGCTTCAATCTGTGATTCTCCTGCCTCAGCCTCTGGAGTTGCTGGACTTACAGGCATGTATACTGCTTGTGCCCTTTCTTTTCTTTTTTCTCCTTCCCAGTCCTCGGGATTGCAATGCAGTCTATATACTGAGCTACATGCTCAGCCCTTTATTTTTTAAGACAGAGTTTCACTAAGTTTCTAAATGACCAGGCTGGGCTTGAATTTGTGATCTTCTTACCTCAGCCTCTGAGCGGGCTGGGATTACAGATTCTTGCTTTAACCCTGGGAGTCCAAATACAATTTTTGTATTTCAGAGAACAGACCTCAGGAAATACTTAAAATACTAAAATTGTAAAACTGGAGAAAACGAATTTTATACCAGTGAAATTTAAGCCTGACAGAGGTCAAGAAACCAGACCACAGATACATGGCTGGTTATGTCTGGATTCTCTCCAACTAGTACCCAAGTCAAGAAAAGTGCTTTGGTGGTTACATAAACAGTTTTTCTAATGCTTTATTCATACGCCTTCAGGATATCATCCACTCTTGACCAATTACAAGTTGTTGGCCTTTTTTTTTTGCTTTGGTTCTTTTAAGTACAGACTATCCACTTCCCTGAAACTGTTCAAGGATGACAGTCACCCTTAACCTAATCTGGGAGGCAACTACCTCCCCCATTTCACGTCCGTATTATATGATCTGTAGTTTACAGGCAACGCCCCAAGTCTCAGGATCTGCCAATATTCTGTAGTACGCTGTAACTAAGGTGAATTGTTAAAGCAACAAAAGAAACACAAGTCTTCCAGGACACCAGGTTTAACTTGCTGTAAGGAATAAGGTTTTTCCTTGAATTAAACATCCTATATAAGGTTCTGCACTGCCTGCTGTTAGCAAAATGCTTCATTTAAGTTCTATAAATCCAAGAAAACAGCAAAAAAAGCCACGATGAGAAAGAAAACTCTCTGCAATGTGGAATTCTCTCAAGTTCAACTGTTTGTAGACCTAGTAGTTCTTCTAAAACTACGGTACAGTTATGTACACGGTTTAGGTAGAGTAGCATGCCAGGTAAGGGCTCTTTTCTGATCAAATCAGTTGGTTCAGCAGAATTGGAGAATTTTAAAACAGAAAACGGAGAAGTGAAAAGCAGCATGCAAAACTGAGAAAGTGAATTGTAATAGTGATTTTATTAATGAAGATGAACTTTATTTAAAAAGGGAGAATTCTGAGGGTATGAGTATTTCACATAAAGGGTAAAAGTCACAATAGGGTCATTGCCCAGGTTTCCAGGAAAAGAACTGTGCAGGATGGTTAATACAACTTTTAGTTCTTGTCTACTTTGTTCTGAAGTTTTAAAAGGCAAAAACAAAACCAAAAAAGGAACAAACAGAAACCACTCTCTAAGCTGGAGGTTGTGACAGGCCAGTGAAACACCAGGCTTTCCGGGTAGTGCTCGGCGTAGGGATGGATGTCCGCGAGGAGAGCTCAGGAACCACCCATCACGTCCCACACCCAGACAGACACTAAGCCCTCGTTAGCAGCGGCCCGGAGACACAAGCAGGGCAGGCGGGATCTGCGCCACGCTGCGGACGTGAAGAGGCTGTCGGGGTGCGAAAGATCGCCGGGAAGGCAGGGTGCTCGCGGCCGAGAAGAGAGGCCTGGGAAAGTGCCGTGGGCGTCCCGCGCTCTGGGCACTTAGCTCTCGCTCGGGACACCCTGTCATGAGTCACGGTGGCGAGACAGCGGGCGGGCGGGGACAGAGGTTGCAGGATGGAGGGAAGCCCGACCCTCGCCTCGAGAGGAACCCGGCGGGGAGGGAGGCCCCGACCTCCGGCGGGAGGGGAGGAGCCCGCCTCCCCCATGCCCTGCCAGCCCAGCCCTCACCTCCATCCGACGCAACAGGCACGGCGGCCGGGTCGACCCGGGGGCTGCGGGTTGCGGGGCGGGGGCACCGCGCAGCCATGACAGCGCGGGGATGGCGGGCCGCACGTGCGGGCAGCGCCCCTCCCCGCGTCCCCGCGCGCCCGCCCCTGGCCTCCCCGGCGGCCCGCCTGCCCGCCCGCCGCCTCCCCCCCGGCCGAGCAGCGGCGGCAGCGGGCACGTACTCACCGCCGCTCGCGGGTTCTCGCGCTTCGCCGTGACCGAGGCGCCCCCGCCGCCCCCCGCTCGACCGAGACTGACACGCGCGGCTGGCCGGGCGGGGGCGGCCTCCGGCGACCACCCCGCTGACAGAACCCGCCCCCGCTCTCCCCACCAGTTGAGCGGCGGCCGCTGCCCCTCGGTGGTCCCGGGCTTCCTCTCCACGCCTGAGGCGGCGGGTGGCAGCGACGGGCGGCCGCACTTACCGGCGGCGCGGCCAGGCCCCCCCTGTCAGCGCAGGGCCGGCGGGGAGAGAGGGAGGAGTGCAGGGCACCGCCTCCCCCGCGCCGCCACGCACCAGCCTGATTGGTCCGGTTCACTCCCCCGGCGCGACCCCACCAGCCCCTGCGAGCGGCACTCCGGCAGCACCGGCGCATATTTGCATATTTGTGCCCGCGCCGCTGATTGGCCGGGGCGCGGAGGGGCGGCTGTGACCGCCACCGCTTCCGTCGCCGTTTGGGCAGCGTCGGGCTTCCCCGGAGAGAAGATCCCCTCGCTGCTCCCCGTCCCTCGCCTCCGGGTCCGACCCAGGGCACTGGGCGGCGGGAGGTGGGAGGCGGGGTCGCCGCCCTGCTTGCTCCAACATGGCCTCGCCGTTCAGCCGACCCAATCGCCGGCGCGGTTACTCCCAGAGCCCCAGGAGGCCTAGGGGCCGGGAAGGGCTGGGACCGGGCGCCCTCTGGCCGGAACGCGGAGCAGTGCAGTGTCCCGGGCTCCCCTCGCCGCCACGTCAGGCCGCGCCCTCGCGACGGCCTCTTCCCCTCGCGCCGCCACGCCACGTCAGGCCCTAGCCGCGAGCTGGCCGGCGGTGGGGTCGACGCCGAGGTCATTCACACGTAGGGCATCTCCGAGCCCGCCGAGGCTTCGCGTAGCCTCCCTTTCTAAAGGGCCGTGGATTCCGACCCCCGGGCTCCTTGCGCACTGCGACCCCGGTGACAGGACCGGTACTGCAAAATCGGGAGCGCGGGGAGCGGTGATGCAACGCTGCAGGCCAGGTGTTCGCTCAGCACCTGCCGCGGAAAAGGCCCCAGCGAAGGAGACTCAGCCACGATTCCAGATCCAGAGCGAGATCAGGAGAGGGGCGGGCTGAGCGCAAGCCTGCCACTTAGGCACTAAAGAAGAGGGCAGAAAAATTTCAAAAGGGGGACGCGGGCGGGGGGGGGGGGGAGTGGAAAACCACTGTCACACGGACGCGCTGGGACACCTGGGTTCCCTCTCTGTCACTAATTAACCAAGTGACCTACATTAAACCTTAACATGTCCCAGGGCCTCAGTTTTTCCTTCTGTAAAATGAAGAGGCTAGACTAGTTTTCTAAAAGCCTCCAGCTCTAAAATTCTGTAGGTCTTCACTTTCTGGCCCCCAGCCGACCTTATTACCTAATTAAAAATTGAAAAGCTAAGCTAAAATGCGAGATAGACAAAAATAATTGAATGTTTGAACTTTAATCAGCCTACCCATGTTTGTTCAAACTATTCACTGTTTTCAAATCCAGTGTGGGTGATATTTAACATTTGCCTTCTAGATGATGGAAGTCCCTTGAATTTCGCCCTCTACAAAAGACCATCACTTCTTGTTTATGTCTGGCTAGATGGTTGGCCCGGTTATACCCAATGCCAGTGGCTAAATTATTTCATTCTTCATATGCCCTCATGAAGTGCTGGAAGAGCAGATCAACACAACTCTTAACTGCGATATTGAAGGGCTTGGGAGGAAACCCCGGCAGAAAGAAGTTACAATTACTCCTTTGATTGCCTTCAAGGATACTTAATAACAACCTCATACTGCAGTAGAATCGGGCTGCACAGAAACGGTTAATGTCTGAGCTCCCTACACTACTACTTATTTGAATACTGCTTTAGCTTGTAAATTCAACTTGTTGAGTCAACTTTAAAGCCAGTAACATCTCATTTATCTGGTATAACAGCAAAAGAAGTGTCTTATGTAAGTGAAAAACTCTGGCTACTTTAAAGAACTTTCCTTCCTGTTATCCGATGGAAAACTTTCATCTTTTCTTAAACACAAGGTTCTGAAAGTTACTTGGTGATTAAGGGTTTATCAACATTATCCTATTCACTTATGATCAATAGATGCCCTCAACAGCGTGTAGAATTTATTCCTAAAATAAATGGCCTCCAGCATGCTGCATATTTTTTATTTCTAACATGTCTGCTTCTTGGAGGTCTTTCCTCCTTACTGGGGTGACACTTCTTAATCCTTCTACCAAACAACCTTCTTTTCTACTTTTTAAACAAGTTTCTGTGCAAACTACACACTTAAGCACAAATATCTTTTTATTAGTTTAATGACTCAGGGTTTTGTTTTGTTTATTGTGGTGCTGGGGAGCAAACCCAGGACCTCGTGCAAGCAAGGCAAGAGCTGTAGCCCTGAGCCACATCCCCACCCTGAGACTCAGGTTTTCAGTAAAGTTCTTTATGAGGTTCTCTTGCAGGTCAAGTACAGGAGTTCTACTCTGACAGCTGAGCGACTAGTTTTCACTGATTTCTTT
Source organism: Dinomys branickii (assembly GCA_004027595.1). Lineage (NCBI taxonomy): Eukaryota > Metazoa > Chordata > Mammalia > Rodentia > Dinomyidae > Dinomys > Dinomys branickii. Next base: position 10,274 of record PVLD010013457.1, on the reverse strand, counting down.
AAAGTTAGTGTCTGCATATGTACACCACAGAATTAAAATTATGGGAGAGGGTGACACTGAACCTCCAAACGTAGGAACTAGATATATTACCCTGTGCAACTGAAGTTAGCAAGAATCAGTATCATGAAAAATGTCAACATCCAGCAATGCTGGCCTTCCATTACTATCAGGCATCTAAACGTGCAAGGCCAAGTAGCATCCACACTTGCCAGGACTCACCTCCCCACTGTAGAGCAAAAATAGCTCCCTGTCTTTCAAAGCAAAAAGCCTCATACCTGCAGATATAATGATTCGTCCCCAGAAAGCCTGTGCTATGACAGAATCTCTACTCCCCGAATGAAACAGCCTAAACAGGTGTCGTTTACTGAAATTTAACTAGTCCCCAGCCAGGACATTTTCTAGGGTCAGGCTGGCAACAGGGGGCTTCACAGTGGAGTGGTGACAGACGATGGGGTGAGAACTCTGCAGGCCAGGGAAGGGTGCCAGTAGCATGTGTCAGAACCAAACCATGTCAGCACCTCTGACTCTGAGACCAGACCTTTGATAGGGCCCTTAAATTTTTTAACTTTGTTTCATTAAATCTAGAGGAGACTAGAGTCCAGTGATACAATTTCTGGTTAACTCATGTGGTGAAGAACACACTCTGGCATTATCAATAAGCAGAAAGATTTGGGCATGGGATACTGGTTGTCAGCTAGGTCTCATCACCACCACCTTCCCAGTAACAGAACCATGAATGGTTTGTAGCTGGGTGTAGTGGTGCATGCTTATAACCCTAGCATTTGGGAGGCTGAAGCAGGGAGACGGCTGCAAGTTTGAGGCCAGCCTGTGCAGCATAAATATGTTTAAGATCAGCCTAAATTACATCAGGAGACCTTGTCTCAAAACAACAAAATGCATATATATTTGCTATTTCATTCTTCTTTTACAACCTCTCAGTGAGGAAAGGATTCTTTTTCCAATTTTACAAATGAACAGGTTCAAAATCTACCCAAGGTGCACAGTCGTTGAGTGACAGAAGCAATACTCAAACTTAGACTTGCTGGCCCCAAAACCTATTACTCAGCGGTCCAATTCCATATTAAGTTTTTCTTTTTACATTGCTTCAGCACCTCAGAAGGAAGAGTTCACCTGCAAAAGCATTTTGATTAAGTCACCAAAAGATTATCTTACAATTCAAACTTGTAGAATTTTCCTGCCGTTTGGGTGACTAGAGATCACAGATTGCATATTACTGGTGGACTTCGTGATGGAAGTGTGGTTCTGGGGGGGCAACAAGATCAGCTGAGTCTCACAATTTGGGTCAGAGAAAAGTGCCTATTTCTGGGCTAGGTCAGAAACAATTTCACTTCCCCCGATCACGTTTGGAAATGACACAATCAAGATCTGCAAACTAGAAAGATTAGACTCCACCTTAGAAATACATGCAAAAAATGAAACCCAAGTATTACAGAACTTACCAAGTCCCAGTGTATGAGGCCTGTCCCCAAGGAGCCATCAGGCTGGTGAAAAAGAGGCAGACAGACATGGGGTTGCACGGAATGCAGGTTATCGGCGGGTTTCCTGACAGAAGTATGGTTCTGGGTGGCAATAAGACCAGTTGGATCTTGCAGTTTGGGTCAGAAAGAAGGGCGTATTTATGGGTTAGGATGAAAGTGACTTCATTTGGCTGGAATGTGTCTGGTTTGTCTTAAGATAATATTGAAGAGTATGGCGCATCTCTGGCCAGGGATGCGCCATATAGAATGCTAATGGTTTTATCTAGAATGGTTCTCTGGGAAACTATGCAGGCCAAACTGATGAGGGTTACTGCAGGGCAATCGTGGCAGTGAAGACTGAAGAGGGCTACAGTGGAGTTAAACTGGATCCACAAAGCATGGAATAGTCAAAACAGGGACTCACATCCTGATTTCAACATTTCCTATGAAGTTACAGTAATCAAGAAAGTATGGAGCCAGATGTGGTGGCATAGGCCAAGTAATCTGAGTACTCCAGAGGCTGAGGCAGGAAGATCACCATGAGTTGAAGGCCAGCCTGAGCTATATAGTGAGACCTGTCTCAAAAAAAGTGTGATACTGGCATAAGGACAGACATATAGATCAACAGAATAGAGTAGAATAGGAGAGCCTAGAAACAAACATTTATATGTATGGTTCGCAGAGGAATGGAGGCATTTAAGTTGGGAAAGAATAGTCCTTGAAGCAAATGGTTCAGGTACAACAGGACACATGCATCCTAGAAAATTAAGTTGGCCTGAGAGGCTGAGGCAACAGGAGCCCAAGTTCAAGCCTAGACTGAGCAACCTGCCAACTTAGTGAAACCCTATCTCAATAAAATAAAATTAAAATAGGTTTGGAATACACAAAGGATGGCACACATCTGTAATCCCAGCCCCTAGGAGGCTGAGACAGGAGGATCACCAGCAGTTTGAAGCCAGCTGGAGCACAGTGAAGTTCAAGGCCAGCCTGAACTACATACTGAGACACTGTCTCAAACCCCCACATTAAGTGTGTGAGGGGCAGAGGTAGGGGGGTATTCCCAGATGTAGCTCCGTATAAAGGTTCTGTGTTCAATCTGCAGTGCTGCCAAAAAAAAAAAAAAAAAAAAGAAGTTGGAACCCTGTCACCTCAAACTACACAAAACAATAAATCAAAAGGAGTCACACACTTATATGTAAGAGGCAGAACTACAGATCTCTAGGAAGAGGCTGGGCACGATGGCACAGGCCTGTAATCCCAGCATGTGGGAGGCTGGGGGAGGAGGATCAGAAGTTCAAGGTCAGCCTGGGCTACATAGCAAGTTCAACAGTGCCTTAAACTCCAAAAAGAGGCCCTGTCTCAAAAAAACAAAAACAAAACTCTATGAAGAAAAATCTTTGGGATCGTGGCGTAGGCAATGGTTCCTAATATATGACACCAAAGGTACAACTGACAAAAGAAAATATAGATAAATTTGATTTCATTAAAAATTTTGTGCCAGGGGCTGGGGATATAGCTCAGTGGTATAAGCACCTGCCTGGCAAGTACAAGGTCCTGAGTTCAATTCCCAGTACCAAAAAAAAAAAAAAAAAAAGATAATGAAAAAACAATTGTTATAGGATATTGTGAACAATTGTATGCCAACATATGAAATTTTGGGCTGGGGATATAGCTCAGTGGAATAAGTGCCTGCCTGGCAGGCACAAGGTCCTGAGTTCTATCCCCAGTACCGCAAAAAATAAAATACAATAAAATAAAAAATAAAAATTTTGTGCCAGAAACCAAAGGAAAAGATAAACTGAACTTCATCAAAACAAGAAATATTTTGTGCTTCAAAAAACATCACTAAGAAAGTGAAAAGAAAGAAAAAACACAAAATGAGAGAAAATATTTGCAAATCATATATCTAAAAAAAAGTTTGGTGCCCAGAATATCTAAAGAGCTCTCTCATACATAAAAAGAGAGAGAGAGCTCTTAAAATTCAACAGTTTTGGGGGGTGCTGGGAATTGAACTCAGAACCTTGTGCTTGCCAGACAGGTGCTGTACCACTGAGCTGTATCCCCAGCCCTCAACAATTATTTTTTTTTAAAGTTTTAAAGTGGTCAAATCACCCAGACTGCTGGGAGGCTGACACAGGGGATCACAAGTTATAGCACTCTGGGCAACTTACCAAGATCCTGTTTGAAAACAGAAAATAAAAAGGGCTGGAAATGAAGCTCATTCTTTGGCTTCAATCCTCAGTACCGCTCCACCCCGAGACAAAAGGTGGTCAAAGCATCTGAATAAACATTTACCCGAAAAAGATATCCAAGCAGCGAGTATGCACATGAAAAGATGCCTAGCACCTCAGACATTAGAGAAATGCAAAATCAAAACCATGATGAGATAATCACACCCATTGGGATGGCTATAATAAACACGACAAACAGTAACAAATGTTGTTGAAGATTGGGAGAAATTAGAACCCTACATTCCGGGTGTGGGAATGACGCTGCCATTTTGGAAAAGTTCTTCCCAGAAGTTAAACACAGTAACAACATAACCCACCAGCTCAAGAGAAATGAAAACTTAAATCCATACCAACCCTTGCACACAGATGTTCATAGCAACATGTTTGATCACAGCACCAAAGTGGAAACAATCCAACTGCCCATCACCTATGAACAGAAGAACAGCGGCCTCTCCACATCACACAATTATTCAGCCATAGAAAGGTTAAGCACTGGTCCATGATACAGCAAGAATGAACTTTGAAAACAGAACACTGAGTGATAAAAGTCAGATACAAAAGGCTTCACTGTGAGATGCTATTCACTGGATATGCAATGTTCAGAATGAGGAAATCTATATAGACAGAAAGTAGATTAGTGGTTGCCTAAGGCCAAACTGGGAGTAATGGGATAAAGCAGGACAGTGACAGCTCACAGGCACAGAGTTCCTCTGGGGGATGATGAGATTGTTTTAAAATGATATGGTGGTTACATAATTCTGAGTACACCAAAAACCACCAAAGTGTGAAACTCAGGTAAGTATCATCTCACTAAATGTTTTTTTTTTTAAATAATGCCCAGACAGTAACTTTCAACTTTACTATAGTATTGTATATATTAAATCCATATATGTCCACATGGACACAGGTGAAGACAAAAGGATGTATTTTATTACATTTACAAAACTAGCTAAGTGGCCAATACTTTCTTTCGATCTGAAAATTGTTGCAGTGGCCCTGTTATTCTCATATTGGGCTTACTGGTCTTGTGATTTTTGTTATAATTTACTTTTATTTGTGTTGTTTTTTGCAGTGTTGGGGATCAAACTGAAAGCCTCTATTAAACCAGGGAGTGCTCTACCACTGAGCTACACCCCTAGTCCCGAATGTGTTTATTCATTTATTTATGCTTGCCTTTTTGAGACAGGATCTCGCTATGCAGTTCAGGCTGGCCTTGAGCTCACAGCAAATACTCTTTGCAGCCCAGGCTGGTCTTGAACTCACAAGGATCCTCCTGCCTCAGCCTCCCTTGAGTACTGGGATTATAGGAGTGTGCCACCACACACCTGTCCATGTGGTCAGATATCTTTTTACTATAGGAAAATAATCCACATGGAGCTCCATTAACTCATCAGTGAGTGAAGAACTAACTCCCAGCCCCTGGGAGTTGTGAAATTTCCTTACCTCACTGAAGAGCACGGGTCCTTTTTAGAACAGGAGGGGAGGTTATCACTAGAAAGCTCTGTAGACTTCCTTTCTAGCTCTTGTTCAAGCAAATAGAAATGACAAGAGAGCTACATATGCTTTTAGCTAGAGCTAGAGCGCCTCAACAATCATTTAGCAGACACTCAGCACTATTTTCAAATCTAGAGGCTGCTAATAACAACACCCAAAAGGTATGCGCAGCTAGAGAGCTGTTCTTCAGACTCTTACTCCTAGGCCCATTTAATCAGGGATAGACCTTACAGCCGCTAGGTTTTAGCAAGTTTATCCTCTGCTTTCAGCAGGAATATACTTCAAAGCATGATCCTACTTGACAGTTCAAACCTCACACTATGAGCTTTTATAAACAGCTGCTTGTTCTAACCTTAAAGGGTCTTCAGGAAAAAGAAGGTCTGCTGTTCCCCTCAATAAAACATCCCTGATCATCTTATTGCCTCTCTCTGTGCATTTGCTTCTCTTAGGGTAACAGAACCACTCCTGGAGAAGGTGCCTCTAAATCAAGTTAGGAAAAATCAAATGCATGAACTGCAGCTGCTATTTCAAAACTGAATTCATTCAACAAGTATTTGAGGAGTATCTGCTGGTGTGTGAGTTGCTTGGGACACAACAATGTACAAGAAAAATACACTACTTGGCCTTGTGGCGAATTAGTTTCTGAAGAAAATAAATACCAATTCATTATTTTATTAATTTTGCGAACACTTCATCTTCATCCTTAGGTACTACAATTGATGTGCTTAAAAGAGCATGTATGATCTATACCACTTGGCCTAAGATCTGACGGGAACTGTAAACATGTAGTTTTTGAATCAACTGGTTTGCTTTATAGGCATCTTCTTTCCAGAAGCAAACCCATGCTGGTTCAATTTAAATCCATCCTATCTTGTATAAACTTCAAATCAAGAGAAAATGTAGCACCTGGGATCCCTGACTTGTTTCTCCTGATTATTTTTTGTTTGTTTATTTATTTGGGTTTTTTTTTTAATGATTATAATTTGGTCACCATTTTCCCATGGTTTCATTGGGTAGGTCTCATACCACTGCTTAGGTCTTGGGAAAACTTTCCAACACTCATACACTTCTGTTAATAATAAAACACATCTGGGCTGAGGGCGGAGCCCTGTGGCACGGACAGTACTTTGCCTGGCATGGACTAGGCCCAGGGTTTGATCTCCAACATGACAAGAAAACCAAAAGCAAACAAATCCTTCCCTTTAACCATTACCATAGCCTTGTATTACATTTTTTTTATTATATGTTTTGGAAAGGGTGTTATTAAGAAGGGCTATCTCCCAGCATTCTGGGGTCTGAAGGAAAAGGATCACAAGTTTGAGGGCAGTCTGGGCTATCTAGTGAGTTCAAGGCAGTCTGCACTGCACAGTGAAACTCTCTCTCAAAGGGGAACAGGGAGGGTACACTAGAAGAAGAAAAAAGAAGGAAGAAAAAAAGGCATGTTTTAAAGCACTCTTATTTTATCACGATATCATTTTCATCTATAATGTAAAAACACTTGGGGACTATTGGAATTCTTGAACTTTTGGATGAGGATGTATATTAATTATAGTTTCTTTGTTTGCACTGAACTTCCTGGTCTCATAGAGGATGAGTAACCACATGCCAACCATGAAAATTAATTCCAGCTTGTATGATTGAAAACAAATTTCAGTTTAAGAGCAACAGGATCTTAAGAGAATTTTGATGAAAGTAAATCTATATTCCCTCTTTCTCTGGTTGCCCTTAGACGACAGTAAGTTAAGCAGTAGTGGCCTTACACAATTGAAGCAAGTTGTGAACATAAACAAGGAAGGGCTTTTTGGTTCAAGGAGGGACACTGGGAATCAAACCAAGGGTCTTTGCACTAAGCTACATCCTAACCCTCTTTTGAATCTTTTATTTTTGATACATGATATTCCTAACTCACTAAATTGCCTCAGCTAAGCTTGAACTTGCAATTTTCCTGTCTCAGTCTCCCAGAGTGTTGGGATTACAGGAATGCAGTACCAAGTACAGAAGGGTGCTTTCTTAAAACATGAAATCCAAGCCAGGTACAGCAGTGCATATCTGTAATTTCAGCTAAGGCTGTGGCAGGAGGATCACAAGATCAAGGCCAGCCTTGGGCAGCTTAGTGACAACATATCTCAAAAAAATTTTTAAAAAGTTAAAAAACATAAATAAAAGGGCTGCGGATATAGCTCAGTGGAATAAGCGCCTGCCTGGCCAGCACAAGGTCCTGAGTTTGATCCCCAGTACTGCAAAACAAAAACAGAAAAAAACATAGATAAAAAGGGGTGGGGATGTAGCTCAGTGTGAAGGCCCTGAATTCAGTCTCCAATTCCAGCAAGAAAAAAAAAGACACCCGCAGGCAAGAGGTTAGCTCAGTGGCAGAGTATTTCCTGGCATGCACAAGACTCCAGGTTTGACTCCCCGCACCACAAAGAAATAGCAAAAACAGAGAAAAAAAGAAGAGAAACAAATATGAAATATATAGAAATATTTAGGACTCATAGGTATATAATTGATTTCTTCAACATTACTGAGAAACAGCTCACCTTCTGCAAAGTTTGGTTGGATAAAGATCTCAAAAACAGAGTGTCACAAACCCAGGCATTAGGTAACACACACCCATCATCCCAGCACTAGGGAGGCTGAGGCAGGAGGACTTCTGTGAGTTTCAGGCCAGTTTGGACTACAAAATGAATTTAAGGCCAGCCTGCACTGCATAATGAAACTCTGTCTCAAAAAGACCAAAAAAAAAAAAAAAAAAAAAAAAAGTATGTCAGAGCTGGTTGTGGCGGTGCACATCTGTTATTCCAGAATTCTGGGAGGCTGAGGCAAGAGGCTCGCAAGTTCAAAGCCAGTCTAGACAACTTAGGAAGGTCCTGTCTCAAAATACAATCCAAAAAGGGGTAGGGATATATCCCTGCCAAAACACTGGATTCAAATAATCCCCTTGTGCGTGCACATACACACACAGTATGTCAGAAAAACAAAACAAACCATGTCAGGCACTAGAGGTGTAACTCACTAATAGAACACATAGAGTTAACCAGCATGAGGCCCTGGGTTTGGTCTCTGGCCCCCCACAGAGAAAAGTATGTCAGAGAACTGAATGTCTGAGGCCAGTCTGCCGCACTAATAGCCTATATTCAAGTGATAATTAGCAACAGGATAAAACACTAAGGAATTAGGCCAACTCCTCAGAATATCAAATAAATAACTGAATTTTTTTCTCCTTTACTTTCCTTACTTCACTGTCATGTAGGCATGCCTAAGTTTCTTCTCCTAGCCAGCGATTTGGGGATCATGAAGTCCCCTTTGTGCACCACACATGGCCCTGGCTCCTGGAGGATGTATCTCTCTCTGTTTCCTTTGTTGTATGTGGACCCCTTGAAAGGATCCCTGAGTTGTGTAAGTGATTTTAAAAAAAGTCGTCCTTGCCCTTGCTCACTGTCTGCCGCGCCTCCTCCCGGAGCACTGAAGACAATGGGCCCCTTTCTGTCCCTCCACACACACCCTTGCTTGTCTGGCCTCTTCGCCCGCTGTTCCCACTGCCGCGTCACCGGCTGCAGGGGCAGTTCCTCCTCATCCACCTTCCATCCCTCGAGCAGGGCTCCTCAGATCAGCAGCCCTCTTGGACCCCAGTGACCTGGTCGGTTTCTTTCTTAGCGCTTGTCATAGTGCTGTTGTGATGTTATGACCTGTCTCCAACCTCTGGGAAGCAAACACATCAAGGCACACAGGGCTTTGGTCTTGTTCCTTTCGGTGTTTCCAGCCCTTCGAACACAGGTACACGAGAAATGTATCTTCCACACTGAATGAATGGTTCACCGAACATACTTGGCAGAAAATACAGAGGCCATCTAAGGCTGTCCACCTGGATTTTTGTCTTTTGAGACAGGTTCTTGCTGTGTAGTTCAGACTGGCCTTGAACTCACTATGGAGCCTAGGGTGGCCTCAAACTCATGGCAATCCTCCTGCCTCAGCCTCCTAAGTGCTGGGAGTACAGGCACACAGGCCACCACCCTCGGCTATCTACCTGATTTTGAACAAGACAGTGAACCCCTCTACCAGAAGTTCTCAAGCACTGCTGCCATACCTTGGTCTGGATGCCCCACCAAACTTCAGGTGACAGAAACTTAATTCTCAAATTGATAGGTGGATGGCACTTGGAGGTGGAACCGCTGAGAAATGATTAGGATTAGGTAAGGTCATGCGGGTGGAGCCTTTATGATCATGCCAGGGGCTTTAGAAAAAAAGAAGAGAAACTTCAGTGAACCTGCTTGCTCTGTTTTACTGTCCGATGCCCTCTGCTCTGTTAGGTTATTGGAGGGCTTTTGCCGAATGCCAAGCAAGTGCCAGTGCCATGCTTTTTTTGTTTTGAGACACAGTCTCATCTTGTCTACATAGCCCAGGCCAACCTCAAACACAATGATCTTCCTGCCTCAGCCTCCCACGTGCCGGGAATTCAGGTGTGCACCACTATGCCTGGCAAATGCTACACTCTTGAGCTCCAGAACCATGAGCTAAACGAACCTCTGCTCTTTATCAATTATCTAGTTTAGCCTAGTGTAGTGGTGCAAGCAAGCCTGTACTCCTAGCAGTCTGGAAAGCTGAGGCAGGAGGATCCCAAGTTTGAGCCCAGCCCGGGGAATTTAGCCACTTAGCGAGACCCTATTTCAAAATAAATAGTAATAGAAAAGGCTGCTGATGTGGCTCAGTGGTAGGGCTCTTGCCTAACATGTATGAGGCCCAGGGCTCAATCCCCAGCCCTGAAAAACAAAACAAAATAAAGACACTAGGCTGATGCTGGACATGAGCTGAAACCTATTTTCCTCCTCCAACTAGAAAAGCCAAGTGGTGCCAGTGAAACACAGTACATGCAGGATAAATTGTGGCATTTTTATACAATGGAATATTATTCAGCTATAAAGAAAGACAATTTTGGGAACTTTGTAGGCAAGTGGACAAAACTGGAGTCCATACTCATAAGTGAAATAAATCAGCGATACATGTGCAGGCAACGTATTATATCACTGGTGTAAGAACCCGAGGGTGGGAATATAAACTAAAAGTCATGAAGGAA
>PVLD010013456.1:26675-56143 GCA_004027595.1 Dinomys branickii | reverse complement strand
TTTGGAGATTTCTCCGCAAACTAGGTCTAGAGGTTCCATTTAAACCAGCTATTCCTCTTCTGGGTATTTTCCCAGAAGATCTGAAAACATCATATCACTCTGATATATGTGCACCCATGTTTATAGCAGCACAATTTGTAATAGCTAAAATGTGGAAGCAACCCAAGTGCCCATCCACAGAAGACTGGATTAAAAAATCGTGGCATTTTTATATAATGGAATATTATTCAGCTATAAAGAAAGAAATTCTAATGAGAGAAAATAAATAGGTATTTTCTTTATATGGCTTAAATTAGAAAATAAAGAAGTGAGCTTATTTGTGCTAAAGCCTAGATATATTTGGCTAGTTCACAGAGATGTCAAATCATAGGAATATTTATGTTTTGCAATTAAAATATCTGTATAAGCCATCACATAAACTTAGGCTGTACCTTTCTAAGATACAACTTTCTCTGAAGATACAAAATTGAAACAAAGTGAAAATTTGTTATTAAAACATAAATAAATGTGTAGAATGGGAAGATATATATGTACATATATAGAGAAAAATATTTACTAAGGCAAATACATAAAATTTAATATTTATGTGGCAATATACATATATATATATACACACACACATACTGACAGACAAAAGGAATAATATACTATTCATAAAATAAAAATGCATGTTTATATGGTATTCTATATTATTCATATTATAATATGCCATACATTGATATAATAAAATACAATCGAGTAAAAATATAAAGTAGAATATATAACAAAATATAAAATATTAAACAAGAAAATACTACAATATTACTTTGTAATGAAAAGAAATGGTGTTAATGATTAACAAACAATCGCAAATAAAAATTACAATGAATTTGTATCTTCTTGGTTGAAATTGAAATGCAATTCATAGGAAAGAGATTGTGAAATCTCAGAAATAAGATTGAAAGTGTTATGGAAAAAGAAAGAAAATAAAATTTAAGAAAAGATTATCCAAAAAAGTGAAAGCCAACCTCAACTTATTAAATGGAAAAGATCTGAAAATAAATACAAAAAGCTGGTAAAGAACACTATGTAATTCTAGGCTATGTTACCAAAACAGAGAGCATCTTTATTTCTAAAATATAAAAAGTTTAGCTATAAGTCAGTGGTTTTAAAACATTCCACCTTAAAAGTATGATACTTCTAAAGATATTTTAGAAATCAGAAATTTTACATGATGTGTGATATGTCTAATGAAATTCACACTTGACTCTAAAAAGATTTATTTACATTTAATTATTAACCAACCTAAAGTTTTCTTAACAAGCCCAGTATGTGTTTACATAAACAGTATATGCTGCATTTTAATAATTTCCAATGCCAAAATAGTGATACGTATTTCATTATTCTCTTCTTAATAGACAATACATGTTCTCACATCTGCTTCTGTGTTCAGTATGTTTAGATGATTTTACTTTGATAAATATAGGTATTTTTAAAATCTAGTTTCAAGGCTTCAGGTACAGTTCAATGGCATAATGTCTGCCTGGCAAGCGCGAAGTCCTGAGTTTGACTCCCAGAACCAAAAAAAAAAAAAAAGTTAACTAAAAATCTAGCTTCAGGAAGGTAAGTAGTTGTAAGAAAACAAGTATTTTTGAAGTTATTTTCAGATAATTATGAACATATGTTAATTGTTTGAAATTTTAATTTCATACAATTTTTATTTGTAAGTTTATCTTCCTAAGGCTAGGAAAAGAGTGCAAATCCTATTAGTGGTCTCTTTTAAAAATGCAAATTTCTACAAGTGTTTTAAAATATTAAAATTTTGAAACCCCTAAAATATGCATACTTTTACCAATAGCACAAAATCCTCTGTGCAGTGTGTCCAGAGGTATCCATGGAAGATAAATCTCTACTCACCTATAGCATAACATCCATGTAATTATTAGGAGATGCAAATCAAAAGTCATTTATGCTGCATAAAACCAACTCATAGCTTAAAATCAGTAAATGCTGTTACTGTTTTTCCCTGAAAAATCACTGCTCCTATTTAAAATATGTATAGTACATAAAATAAATGGGAAATTTAGTTTTCGCTGGAGAAATTCTAAGCCTTGCTTCTTTGGGTGAAACCTTAAGTGGTTGGTTAATGATACTGAATGTTCTAGTATATGATTATAAATAATAGTCTAAAAGATATAATAAAATTCAATTTTGGCCCCTCATTCACCTCTGAGTAAAAATGATAAAAGACCATTGAGACTAGGAAATTTGAAGTGATGAGAAAAAAGTCAATAAAATTAAGTTGACTTTTCTCAGCAGACTATAATGTATCTTTATATCTGTACTAAACTGTATTTAAAATCACCTTTATTGACAAAACTTTCTAAGTTATGTTGGAGGTAAAATCTTCCTTAATGATTTTGAAGTAATATTTTTAGGAATATTATTTGAACTTCCAGAGTTTTTGCTTTCTATTCCATGGCACTTCAATAACTATTGAAATAGCTAAAGAAAGTTTACACTTTAAGAGAAATCTTTCCATTTATTTATTGCTATTTTACCTAATTAAAAAAAAAACCTCCTTTGTTTACAGGTTTCCAGTTACTATTGATGTAGGCTACTCATATTGGTATGAATAAATATTTTTTATCATTCTGCTACATTTAATTTCAACAAAGCAGTTCTCATTTTTGGTACTCTTTCATTCAGTTTGGGTCAGTGAATTCATATATATGTATAGTATATGTATGTGATCTGAACTGTAATAAACCCAAACTGTAATACATATTCCAGATTTAAAGCTACATATATTTAGAATTCTAACATAGGTGTGTCAGAGTAAAATGATATAAAAGCATCTTTTCAAATGCAATTTTAGCTCAAAATGCCCATGGGCTGATTTCTTCTCAGAGGTACACAATGTTTGATTTTGTCATCAGCATCTTAGAATAGAAGCTATTATTTTTTTTTTTAAAAAAGAAGCTATTATTTAAATGTTTTACATTTGAAGACTTAAGTTTTGTTCTTTGGTTCATTAGTAAGAAAAGTTGAGGAAATATGGAAAAGGCAGTTTTTATGTTGCTGAACAATTAAATATTGTAAAATTCCAAAAGGAGAGTCTATAATTCATAGCTGTTATGAAATAAGAAGAATTGTGAGATATGCCTTAGTCCATCCACTATGGATGGTATAAAAATACTATAAAGTGGAGGTTGAATAACATTTATTTTTCACAGCTGTGGAAGGCTGATGTGTCTAGAATTAAGATTTTGATGATTCAATGTCCTGGCTCACAAGTCAATGAGCATTTTGCTGAATCCCCACTTGGAGGAGAGAGGGGAGAGGAGAGAAGAGGAGGGGTAGGCGGTGAGGGCGGGGGCGCTGGGGAGAAAGACCTGGGAGTCTCATGAGAAGCGTATCAGTTTCGTCATGGGAACAGCACCCTCATAACCGCACCTAACCCTACCACCAGAAGGCCAGGAGCTGATCTCACTACGCAAATCCTGAAATTCCACATGAACTTGGGAGCGCATCAACGTTTGGGCTGTGACAATATCAGCTCCTGCAAAGGGGAAGGAAAATTCCCTCTGGCATCTAGTATCACAGAGGAAATCCAAATGGGTTTTTTAATATTTCTTCACAATATCATTATTCTAATATCATTCAAAATGACTAGGAAGACATGACCTTATTTAAAGCTGTCACAGCACTGGAATTTCAGCTGAGTTTCCTCTGTGGCTCTCTGTATTATCTATAATTAGTAGCACAAAATTTTGCTGTAAATTAAGCATGAAAATAAAGTCAGAGTATGAACGAGTAGCCATCAGATGCAGGTTTCACGCAGTGCAGATCACAAAAGTTAGATCTTTAATAAATGCCCCCCTTAAAGTCAATGATTTGTTAAATGCATCATATCCTCAGGTATCATAGAATCTAGGCCTTCCTCAAAAGAACAGTGTAACTCACATTTTATGTCCGTGTCACCTCAAAATCTAGCTGCTGGTGGACTTGCAAGAAATTCTAAAATCTGTTTCTCCTATTGCCACTGTTGTTGGGAGAAAACACCCCTGAGGAGCATATACTGGGGTGGTGACAGTAAGGTGTCTCCATGCTTGACCCACGTCATCCTCAGTGCTTCCTGAGAGAGGACGTCCACACAAATTATCTTCCGAGAGTGCTGTAGCTGCTCGTTCGCATTCTGGGACATTCGCGGGTCATTCTGCAGACCTGGTCAGCCCCAGCCACCATGTTCTGCTTGGCACTAGCATCGTTTGTGGGTCATGTTTTGCCATCACAATCTTGCCAATGTTCTGGAAACCACCGGCACAAAAAAACTAGACCAGGAAAAAAGTGTGTAAATCTCATAAAAGTGGTGTTTAGAAAGTCATGTTCTTTGGGTAAAATACATTTAAAACCTTTTCCACTGTGTTTAAAGACTATATATTGTAAGAAATAGCCAAGGCAAATCCCTGGGGCTTTAACAGATGTAAGAAGAAAATGATAGAAAGTAAGAAAAAGAGAAATGATAATAAAATGACAAGAACAATTGTATGTACATAATCTAGTTTAATCTTGGCAAACTGTGTGCAAATTGGAAGTTACTGTCCCTTTAACAGAATGGACAATGAGACTTCATTTTTATCTAAATCACTTTGATAAAAGTGTAAATCTAATAGGGGTCATGATAACAATAGGGTGTTGTGTTATTTCAAATGCGCATTTTCTTAGCAATGTTACTGTCTTCCCTGTTTCAATAGAACGCTGGCTTGCTATTTCCAAATAACTTCAGGACACAATAAATTATAGTTCCTGTAGCATTTACATCACACGAGAATAACTTCCACTTTCTCATTGTTGCATTGCTTCCCCTTTCAGTTGGACTGTGATTACTGTACTCTCCATTCAGGTGTTTATAAACAGGTACTCTGTCTTTAATCTCTTTTTCTCTTTTCTTCTCTTCCGTCTTGTATTCCTGATATTCCATTATTCCCTTCTTTAAAATATTTAATTTTTTAGTACAGAGAAGTTTATGACACACAAATTCCAGGAGCTTATCTCCTGGTGTATTTTTCAATTCTCAGCTTTGGGAAAAACCTTTGTCCTATTTTATGTACTATGTAAACAACCTAAAGTAAAATAATTTTAATATTGAGTTTGGCAAAGATGCGATCAGTAAAACACCTTCAACATTCAATTGTTCCAAAATTATGATTTAAACTTGATTTTTGTATTCTTGCTGTCTTGCTATTTATGCCAAAGTAGAAGAATTTACATATGTTTAACCAAGTTGTGTAGGAAACCACTTCTCTGTAATTGTTTATCTTCTTAGACATTCGTTATCTCCTAAAATTATAAGAACTATATCGATATCTTGGGGCAGAGATGCTTTAGTTCAGATCTAAAACCACGAATGCTAGAAATACTACACTTCTCAGTATCTGAATGTTTTCAGATCCTTATGCTGTTACAAAATTCTGGGCCTTACATTTATAGACTATTGAGCTATACATTAAGCATACACAGTAAATTCTTTCAATGGTATTTTAAGTAAGATCAAAGCACCAGTTCTATAAATTGAGAGGTCATGGTGAACACAAGTCTAAAGTGATAGCTGAGCAGACGATTCCAAGTTGTGCACTATAGCAACGGCCCTGTGTGATTTTCATCATAATTTGTTTAGATACCTTTACTTCAACTGTAATGTAAGTGTTATGGTTGATACATTGTGTCAACTTGGAGAATCTAGAGGTTTAGCTGAGTGACTCAGGAGGAAGCTGGGGTGCTTCCTTTGTAAACACCCTGAGACTGTGGTAGAGGAGGGCATAGAGATTGTGTGGGAGGTTCACGACCCCTGGGTGGGGGTAGGTTGTTTACAATGTGGGGAGAAAAGGAGGCTGCTCGCAGCCATCCTTCCCTTTTTGGCTGGTTGGTTTTGCTGTGCTCTGCTGCCCTGAACAGTTTGCCCTCTGCCATATGCCACTCTGCCGCTGAAGCAGCCAGGTATGGACTAAAACCTCCACAAACTGTAAGTTAAATAAACCTTTCCTTCCTTCATTTTGGGTGTTGGGTATTTTGTCTCAGCAACGAAAGAAAAGTAACCAAGACAGTAAGTAATCTGTTAATATGAATTGTGCTATTGATGAAGATGTTTTAAAAAACCCACTACAATTGTTTCCCATCTATAAATTTGACACCATTGCTTTCAATTGATTTTAGGGTCATTATTTCTGCATTAATTAACTACTTCCAGAACTGTGTATATCATACCTCCCACTCCCTATTTCTCTTTGCTGAGATGACTTGTCTGACAGACCATGAAAATTTCCATATCTCAGAACTTGGATCACATCATTCTCTATTAAGTTTGAGTCAGAATAGAAATCATAAGCCTATATTTGCTTAAATATTCTGGTATACTGATTTATTTTATATATAGATAATTTATATATAAATAGGAAAATTTGTCCTTCTAAATATTACTTTATCAGTTCTCACTTGCCATCTTAATATTTGAAGGAGTTTCAACAGTGATTTTTGGATAATAAATAATTAGATATTATTTGAACTGACTCAAATTGTTTAAAATTTTTAGAACCATTTTAATATGCATACAAAATGTAGAACCACCGATAGTTCTAGTAAAAAGTAAGAAAAACTTTTCTGAAGCTTTATTCCTGAGAATTCTGTGTCTTTGAAAATAAAAGTCAATTGAATTTTCTGATATTCAACTATCTCAAACCCTTCCACTCATAATATGGGATAAAATTGAAATAATTTAACTCAACGTCCTTATCAAAGCAGCTATAGGGTTTTTCACAAATTATAACACAATTTTATGCAGTAAAAGTATATATAAATATTTCTCACCACTCATCCTATTTATGCTCTTATTCAAATGAGTGCATATGTGGAATTTTTAAAAATAACATTGTTAAGTTATTTATATTGCATTTGAGTTCGGTAAATCCTGACCATGGGAAAAATCAGTCCTGCCACCTAGTTTTTATAAATGAAGTTTTAATAGAGCACACAAACAGAGACATATAACCACTATGTGTACTTTCTTAGTACAACGACAAAATTCAATCATTACCTCACTGCATATATGCCTGCCAATCTTAAAAGTAATTCTCTTACTCCTTACAAAGAGTTTATGGCCTCTGTATTAAGTGGAAAACACACACACCCGCACACACACACACTCCCGAGTGGCCATAACCCTAAAACACCATACACGATGAATGAGACTGTGTGAGACAAAATGATCAGAGTGTAAGTGGCAAAAATTTCCTGTACAAAGACGTATTAATTCCTTGAAAAGATTCCACTGCAGTGGTCTTCTAGATCTAACTGGGATGTATGAAATGACTTCACAGATTTGAGACAATAATTAATTCACAAACAAGAAAAGTCTTTTGTTCTAGGTAGCTAATGGACTAGAACAATCAATCATAATAGAAAATGTAACAACGTGAAGAGTGCACCAGAGTTATCTCAGAAAGCTGGAGGTTACTTGGAAGACTGGCTTTTAGTTAGCATCTACAAACTTGGATTTTGAGTGTTAAATAATAAAGCACTTTCTTTTTGCCCAGACTGTTTATGCTAACAGAACGGCTCATGTTCAGCATTTGCTTTCTCTGGCTGTCTGGAATTTGGGGGTATTTGTGCACTACAGACTACATAATTGGTACCCATTACGAAATCTTGCCATTGAACTATAATGTATTCCTGTGCAGAATAATGCAATGTTTCTGGAATTTCTTTTTTCTTTTATTTTGTTTTCTTTTCCTTCTTCTCTTCTTTCTTTTCTTTTCTTTTTTATCTCTGAGACAGTCTCACTATGTAGTTCAGGCTGGCTTGAGCTCACTTGTAAGTAGCAGAGGCTGATATTGAATTTGCAATGACTGTCCTTCCTTAGCCTCCCCAGTGCTAGAATTCTGTGCAGTAGATCTTAGGAAAGGGAAACTAAACGTAGGCTGTATGTTAATTCTTCTGGAATCTATCTACTTTTATTTCCTTATTGTTGGCAGTATAACCCTATGGTAATCAATATTACAATTATATTATCCATCTCATAAATCCCTATAACAACTATTTAAAATAGAAGTATTACTTTAATGAACAGCATTGAAAAGAAAGTGAAAGACACATTATAGTTCTAAATTGTACCACAGAAGTCAATGAAATCAGGATCCTCCATACAAAACTAACTGTTGTGAAGATAAAAGTAACTTGAGGATTAATCTACAGGCATTTAAAATGAAAACAGGACATCACGAAAGATTAGGTTTTAGATGGCCAGTCTTAGAAAGAAATATTTAGCTCTAATCCCATTAGCAACATATCAGAAGCACAGAACAGCTTATGATCTGATAAATAGCATATCATATTATGCAAAAGATATATCAGAAGCAACAGATAATCAGGAAGTACTGCACTATTGTTACAGAACCTGAACGTTGCCTTAACTTTTAAAACTATGAATCTAAAGAATGTAACTTACTTCTGAATGTTCCTACTAAGAACACATTTATTGGAATAACTTCAATAACAGCTATGCAATTACCTTGATATAAAATCAAATTGTTTGACCAATAAATAAGGAATGTGAAATGTAGTACTTACCAGATATCATCAGAGGTCGTCTTAAGTTTTGGGTACTGGTGCAGGTCACAGGCATGAAGGACGAGGTATAAATGCACCCATGCAATGGCTGAACTGCACAAGCACACTTAAAACTGGGATGTGATTCAGCTCGCTATAGATTTGTTTTTAAATTAAGCAATTTTCATGAGTTAATTTGTTTTAATATGGAACATTATAGAGAGTGAAATTTGTGAATATTGACTCCAATCCTCAAATTGGAAGCATGAGCGTTTAAAATGTTTGATGTTTTGTTGGTCATAATAGTAATAGTCTCTAGCATATGATTTGCAACCTATTAAGGTAATCTAATGCAATTGTAAAGAACAAGTCAAAGCAATGTCACCATTATGGGAAGGATTTTTAAAAAAATCCTTACTCAGGGGATCCAATTTATGTTTTCTCCTGAAATGTCACAGCCTCTATTGACCACGAGATGCATGGAATCTGAGTGCCTCAACTACTGACTGGAAGGTGAAAAGAGGGCCAAATGAGAGAAGTTAAAATGTTCCAAGAAATAGTATTGATAATTCCACTTCTCGACCATTTTGTCACTGCCCCCTCATTAAAGCTACTTTATAAATATTCACAAAACTGGAATAGTCTAAAGGTCAGATTGTTATATCAAACTTATAAAAATTACATATCTTAATGTCAAGTTTCACTAATCATTTCAAGAGTATAGGTTATCAGGTGACACGGAAATATCAATTTCCTGAGATGACTCATGTCAAATTAGTAGTGTCCCCTTTGTGTGTTTAATTCAACACATTGTGTCTTCAAGTATTGCATGTGGTAATATTGCTTACAAAGTAAGACCATTTGAACCATGAAACATGTCCATTTTATACCGGTTTTATGATACACCTGACATTTTCTAGGGAGCGATATGTTATTGTGCAGGCTATTTGATGTGTCGAGTTGGAGAAGCTGACTTACATTCCCCAATTATACCGACACTGGTCTACAGTTCTCTGTAAAGAAGTTTTGTAGTTGTTCTAAGCTTTGAATGCTATAAAAATCCGCTAGATGGGTGATCCATAAACCCCTGTGCTGTACTTGTCATTTCGAGGGGGTGCAAAGAGAAATCAGTACACTAACACGGTGAGGGTCTGCTAAGAACCCTCTTCTGGTTTGCTTACTGCTGAGTTCTCATTGTATTATCATATGGAGGAAAGTGTATAGGGGACTTTCTGAGGTACTTTCAATCAAAGTACAACCTCACTCATAAGGTCTCCACCACCAGGAGCTAAAGAACCCATATTCTCTCTTCTTAATGCCATGAACTTGGAGTTTGTAGGATTTTAACATAAGAATTTTGGTACAACCGCATTCTGTCTACTGAGGACCCTAATCATTTCACTTCAACTTTGATAGGTATCCAGAATGGTTTGACTTATTCAGCACTAGAAAACACACTTCCTTGGGTTAGCCTGATTTAATTATTTAGAAATTCTTCCAAGAGAATTTAGACTCTTTCTGGAAAGACACTAGTTATGGGTATCAACTAAAATACTAGAGACCCACTTATGAAATAAAATTAAGGATGCTCCACAAACAAATCCATCTTTATTCTCTGGTAATAGGACAAGAAATATTTAACATCCAATCTATCACATGAAGGAGCTCTGGGGCACCCTGACTCTATGCAGTTCTCACTGCTACATTTTCACTGAATGAAAATAGGGCTAGAATGTAATGAACTGAAGAGTGTCATATATAGATTGGAGTGTAATTCCCACAAGGATATTTTCATGCAAAGCCTCAGTTGCTTAGCGAGTCTGGATATTACTAATTCAGCTATAATTTCTTTTTCCATAATATTATTTCATAAATTCTCATATGCAAACTATGCTTAACAATATGCATCTACGGTCATTGAGTCTGTTTTAACCATTGTAGATATCTAAGTAATATAAACTTTATAATTAGTATTACCTTTATCCCTAAGGCTCATCTAATTTTACCTCAGTGTCACTGTTATTATGACTTTATTATAAGAGTTATTGGGACACCAAAGAGAGTGATTGGGAGACATCTCTCTATGTACATAGGAACAAGTGAAGTCAGCACTTGCTGCTTGTCTTGCATAGAAGCTCAGGTTGTATTCAGGTTTTCTCACTTTGCTTGTGAATATTACTAGCACTGAAAATGCTGAAGACATTCAATGACCTAGCGTGTAAAAACAAAACAAAAGACATCTTGGGAAGACCGTTTCCTAAATCATATTTAAGAATAAAAGTTATTACACAGTGAGGAGAGGGAAAGGAGAGAAAATGACTCTTGTGTATTATAGAGCTCACATTTTCTATCCTGCATAATTAGTTTGATCCTTGGTCATTAAAAGGAATTGTTCAGCCTGCTCTGAGGGAAAAGTGTTATAAAATGAACAAACAACCTCAAGCCTAACTTTTTCAGTTGAAACATATACTAAGACCTGGTACGAATTCCATAATTTTGGATGTTTTTCACGTTCTTTAATAACAATGTAATCTTAAGACCCTTCCTTAGTTCTTCTGTTTAATTTTCCGTAAACAAAAGCCAACTACTTATTGAAAAGTATCCATAACATTGGATTATGTCAGTAACTGTTGAAATAGTTTTAAATAATCAGCAGAAAATATTTAAAATAACTTAATGAAGAAAAAAATTTTAAAAACATAAGCATGGTGCAAATTTCCTCACCTCCCAACATTACATAAATTTACATGAGTTAGGTGTAGAGAACCAGCATAGGTTTTAAGTAGAAAAAATATAAACACTTTTATACCCATGAAGACTGTACTAATCAGCTTGAACTGCTGTGAAGAGATGCCTCAAACAAACAACTTAAAATGAATAAAGATTTATTTTAGTCCACTGTTGCTCCATTCCTTTGGGATCTTCAGCAAAGCAGAATATTAAATCAGGAAGCATAAATTTGAGAAAAAATGCTCTCCCTTGTGATGTTTGGAAGCAGAAGAAGCGATAGGAAAACAGAAAGATCCCAACGTACCTCCAGGAGCTCACCCCCGGTGACATATTTCCTCTCATCCCGATACCCAAAAATTTATATCACCTCTTTATAAATCCATCACCTGAGGACAAAGTTAGCAACGTATAAGCTTTTCAGAATAATTTAAGATGCAAACCTTAGAACATTGTACAAAAATGATAGTTAAAGTCCGATTTCTAGAAGTATGCACTTACTCAAAGATTTTGAAAAGGAGTACTCATTGTACTCTTTTAATCATTAACTTCTCATCAAAAATAGAACATCTCAGATAACTTTGCACAATTGGCTTCTTGCCAGTATACTTTGCAGTGCTTTTAATATGCAGTCTGCTCAAAATGCTAAAAATGCTCTATTTAAATGTATTTCAAATGTTTTTCTTACATTATAGTTCCAATTACTATGTGTAATTTTTATGACAGATATAGTTCACTGCAAATATTGATACACATCTTCAGTACAAAGCACAAGGCTTCTATAAACATTGAAAGTCACTGACTTTTAAAAACAAAATTAGTTACAAAATCCTGAACTACATTTTGGATCAGAAAATGATTTTAATTAGAGTAAGCAGGTGAAATGTCAGTTTTTATGGCTAAATTAATAGCATTTATTAGTGTTTATAATTAATAGTATTTATTTACCAGCGTTGTATTATAATTATTATTTTAATTTTATCATTGTATGTATGACTATGAAAGTAGCCATCCTTAGGAAATCTGAGTGAAGAATGCATTCGCAAGTTTTCTGCATGTCTAAAATCATTTCAGAATATGAAGTTTAGAAAAATCTTTCCGTATTTGGACAGTTCTAAAGAAAAATTATACTGAGTTGTTGTTTGCCTTCTTCAAACTTCTGCTAGGATATTCTAATCTTATCCCTTGAGACTATAGTACAGAGCTAATGCCCTGCTTGTGACGGATTGCTTCCGATATCTGAGTTGACTTACCATGTTGCCAAAATGTTAAATTTTCAAGTTAAATATTCTCTAGTTTTGCAGCTTTTTATCACTTAAAAGATTTTTAATATCTTCACTGTCCTGTCACGGTCTGTCTAGAAGTGCAAAGTCTACCGCGTTCCCAGAGCTGTGTTTGACAGCAATCTGTCATAGCAGATACAGACACACCTGACAGAAACATTTCCTGACGGGGGTCCTCAATGGCCATACTTACCAGCGGTTTCCCCATCAATTGTCAAACTCTCCTAAAGACAGAAGCTTGCAGCAGCTGGTAAAACTGACCGTGACACTTCATATTGATGTCAAACTGAAGTGTAAGCAGCGGTTTTCAGTAGTACTCAGTGCAGCTTTAATTTCTTTGAGGGGCTGGCGTTTTTGAGTAGCTCCTCCACTGCTCACTGTTACTGTAATGATCCACTAAGGTATATTCTGGGGGCTTTGGATTCTAGGAGTGCGAATTCCTGTGACCATAGAATTACTATCTAAGTTTGTTTGGCTTTCCATAGCAAATATCACAGATGGTGTGACAACAGAAATTTCTCTCCTCACCGTTTTGAATCGTGGGAAGTTTAAATTCTCTGTGCTAGGCATCACAGAGACAGAGATACAGAGACAGAGAGAGAGAAATGAGGGAAAGGAGAGGGACAGAGATATCTGGGCTTCAAAATTCAAAAAATAGTGGGGATAGGGCTGGGGATATACCTCACTGGAATAAGCTCCTGCCTGGCAGGGTCAAGGTCCTGAGTTCGATCCTTAGTACCACACACACAAAAAAAGCATGGATAAATTTTAGTTCACAGCATTCAGTTACTGGCTGCTACAAAATTTCCATGTGTTTTGCATGCAAAATACATTTACATCATACCAACAGTCCCAAAAGTCTCAACACATCCAGCATCAATTTCAGAGTCCAATTCCAAATTCCAACCTACATGTGAACTACATGTATATAAACAAAACACAAATTATGATTCATTCTGAGCAAACTTCCTCTGTAGCTGTGAACCTGTGAAAACAGCTAAGTCATACAACTTCAAAATGCACTGATGGACAGGCACGGGGTAACAATTTCTACTCCAAGAGGGAGATGTTGGAAGGAAGAAAAGGGTAATGGGTACATGTAAATCAAAACTATAGAGAGCTAGATTCTGTTAGAGGTCAAAGCCCAGGAATACACCTCTTTCCTGACGTCCTGTCCTGCAGGTCCAGAGCACTCAGGCAGTCTCATCCACTCACCCTTTGCCAGCAAAAAAAGGGCGGGGGGACAACCTTCCCAGCTGGGTCTGTGATATGCTTGGTTACATTGAATTAGAGTCATTATTTTAAGATTATGTTCCATTGAAGAACAGGATATGTTTTCAGTCAGGAAAATACAGCTCACGTTTTGCTCATATAGAATCCAGTATTGCCAGTGGTCTTGCTTCATTCTGTTTCATTTCCTGTATCCTCCTTAGTTCTGTCAGAAGTGTCTTTGTTCTTAGCCACTTGTCTCCATTCTCGGCTTCTGCTGAGATGGATATTTAGGTCCACAGGTCACACTCACAATTTCTTTACTGACTATGTGCTCGGCCATGTCTTTAGTCTTCTTTGCAGTAAGGATGGGATGACAATTCCCTAAATCTTCAGGCTCTGTTTGCTTTTTGTCTAACAATTTTCTCTTCTCTTTTTATTTTACTATAAGCAGACAAAGTGAACAAGTTGAACCTTCAATATTTTGCTTATAAATGTCCTCAAACAGGTGTCCATATTCACTATTCACACACAAATTCGAACTTTTACAGGAAACCAGAACACAGTTCATCTGGTCTATAACCTAAGTTTGCCACTTTCCATTATTTTCCTTCCAGTTTCCACTAACACAGCCTTCAGTGTGAGGTGAATCCCCACCCAAATCGCATGTGCAAATCAAGTTTCTAGAAAACCTGTTAAAAGTTTTTCAAGCTCCATCCATTACCAAAGTTTAGTTTACATTTAAAATTTTTTTTCTGATTACAAAGTTTAAGCATTCGTTACCACAGCATTCCACACCTGGGTACAGATATCTGTATTTTTAAATTGCCTCCAGAGAAACAGATCTAAAAAGACAGGCAGAGAAACACACACACACACACACACACACACACACACACACACACACACACACGAGGACTAAGAAGTTGTAGAGGCACAGGAGGCAGAAGATTTGCAATAAAAAAGCTGGGAGCTGATGGTAGAAATAGCGGATTTGAGACTCAGTGAAAGCTGACATTTCGGTTTAATTCTAAAGGCAAGAAAAGACAGATTTCATCTCAACCTGTCAAGCATGAGGAGTTCCATTTTCTTGACAGGAGATCAAACTTTTTGTTCTCCTTAGGGCTTTCACTGGAGTGGGATTGCCAACTTTATGAATTGCACTCTATTTTATTCCTCTTACTCATTCAAAGATCAATACCTTACCAAAATATCTGGAAGAAAACCTTCCTTTCTGAACTAGTATCTGGGTAACCCATAGCCCAGTGAAGTTCAAACATAAAATTAATCATCATACTTATGCAGTCAACATATTTTTTGTGATATAAAACTTTCCATGAATACAGTCATGGTGTCTGCTAGAGAAATTTCAGAAAACAAATTCAAGTATTACAAATAATTTGAAAATATTTTTACCTAAAAAGCTGCCTCCAGCAGAGTTCCTGCTGAGTTCTCTGGTGACAAACACAGTGGGGTTCATTCATTCCAAGAAGCTAAATTGGTGAAGCAGTAATCTCTGTATTCCAGCACTGCAGCTTCCATGTTAGACTTCTCTGGAGAAGTCCTAGAAGCACTCTGGGCTCAGAAGAAATTCTGCTGCCCAGTAGTGGCCTCCAAAACTAGTAGAGAAGTGCATGCACCATGAGCTTTGTATTACTACAACAAAATATCCTAGGCATAATTTCATACAGAGAAAATATTGATTTAAAGTAGAGTTTAGAGACTTAAATGCAAAAGGGCAAAGACAGCGTAACAAGAACACTTGGTAGATAGAGCTGTTGTGCAGAGAAGAGGATACGTGAGATTCCTCACTTCTCTAAGACATATCACAGTGACCTGAAGACCACTCACTAGGAACCTTCTGCTTAAGAGTCCATAGGATCCAGAACACCACTGCTCTAGGTGCCGTACTTTTACACAGGGGTACTGGGATATACTGTTCTGAACTATCTCATGTGCATCTAAACCTTTTATGTGTACTTTTAGCTCAGATGATTGGAGGAATTGGTGAGAATCCCATATTCTGTTGATATGATTGAATATAAGCAATACAACAAATACTTGCATTATGTTCAAATAGTATTTCTAGTCACATTTGCTTTCCAATATAAATTTATAATGTATTGCACATTCTTCTTGTGTTGCATAATCATTAAATATATATTTCATATTTATTTGAAACATTAAAATATTTTGTGTTATAATTAATGTATATTCACTATAAGAATACTTCAAAATAAAATGTACACTACAATTTTTTTTAAATTTCCTGTTATTCACAATCAAGAAATGCTAGTATTTTGTATTTTTCTATCACTTTTTTCTTTCCTTTCTTTGTCCTTGGCCTCCTCGTTGTGAGTCTTATTAATCTTTATAATTTTCCTCTTGCACAGCTTTTAAAGATATACACTTTGTCTTGAGAGTATTATGAAATGCCTGGTAGATTAGTACACTGCACTTCTGTTTCCAGAGATGATAGGAAACAAGCCAGCGAAGCGAAGGGGGCTGACCCACAGGAGTGTGAGCTGCAACCATTCAATAGGCTTGTAACCTGGATAGCATCAAAAGGAAAGGAAGGTGAAGTTGGCATTTTTGAAGAGCTTCTTTCTGTTTGAGCAGATGTGACTTTGCTGTTGTGTCCTGAGGCCATCCAAGTTCACTTTCTTCAGCTTCCAGTGTAGCCTTATAGCCGTAATACTACAGAGACTTTTTGGGTCTCCAGTCTTGGACAGGTGCTCTATCTTTGACCTCCGTGTCTGTCACTGCCAGATTCTTGTACTGAGAACATACAGGATTCTCTGTCTCTCTAACATGCAGACAGCTGTTGTGAACACTCTACCTCTGATCTAGTCTTGTACACCTACCTAAAACATCATCCTCATATTATTGCTAATGGTTTGTCATGTTCCCTTGAAATATTGTGTATTAACTGTGAAAAGACTGAAAAATTACTAAATATCTTAGCTCTCATTACTCCCATTTTTTCACACATTCTCACATAAATGAATATGTTTTCTAATATTTAATCTATATCTATATTGTTATTTTCAAATATCTGAGGTTAGTTAACTTTATAAAGAGAAGGGTTTTACTTACAGTTAAATTGGTTCAAAGGCCATATTTTAGGATGGCCTTCCTATGGTCAGGCTTTCTACGTCATCAGAGTAGAAAACATCATAAGCCAAGAAGCATGTGTGTGTGTGTGTGTGTGTGTGTGTGTGTGTGTGTGTGTGTGTTGCAGTTTCTCTACTTCTTATAAAGAAACTGGTATACAATCAGGGAATTCCACTGTGATGACACTATAACCTTAATCACCTCCCATAATAAATACTATCACCACACTAATTTTGCATGTTTCTTACCCCACAATGTGGATTAAATTTCAACACATTAGCTCTTGGGAGAAACAACTGAACCATATCCAAATATTCTCAATGATATGTATTCCTCTCACAACATAAAATAAAATCATTCTAGTCATAGTATTTCCAAAGGCTTACCTGTTGAAACATTAATTGAAAACTACATAATATGAGACTTGAGGCCGATTTTTTTGCAATTCTGAGCCTTTAATATCAAACTAAATTATTTACTTTCAATTTACAATGGTATACTTTTTTTTTTTTTTGCGGTACTGGGGATCGAACTCAGGACCCTGCGCTTGCTAGGCAAGTGCTTTATTCCACTGAGCTATATCCCCAGCCCTACAATGGTATATTTTTAATATTCATGGTACACATTCTTACTGCAACAGGGAAAAACAGGGCAGAAGAAAGTAGTACTCTTCCAAAAGCAAGACTAAACTTCACAAAGATATATGTCAGGTCATAACCAATCTAAGTCTGTTATCTGTGCACAATGCAGTAGGGCATTGGCTTCAAGCCCTTGAGCAACCCGGTGCCTATGGGAAGGACACAGTCACATAGTTATTCATGTAGGCTGGCAACTTTGCAGACTGCCTGCAGCTTTTCCTGACAGATATTGCACATTGCTACAGTCTGCTTTTCTCACATCCAGCAGCAGCTCCCACCCCATGGTTTCACAAAGCATTGTCCCCACTAGGGATCTCTGCTGGTTTCCAATCATGCAGTAAACTTATGCTGCACTTCCCAGGCTTTTCTTTGGAAATACTGGTGGAAAACACCATGATGCCATGACTCTTGCGTCCTGTGCTTATGCAAATTCATTACCACGCGCTTGCTCGTGATCGTGACTGCCATGACTTGCAGTGAACCTTGAACCATGAGTGCATCCAGAGTGTTTTGCAGCACAACAGCAAAGGAGGAATCCAGGGTTGGCCTCCTTGGTACCAAGACAGTGGAAAATCCTCTGGAATACGTTCCTGAAAAACCTTCTATTGTGGAAACTTTTTTCCAGTGATGATGCAGGTGGCCTCTAAAATTTCAGAGATGTCCTTTGAGGCTTTTTCTAGTTGTCTCAATGCCAACCAAATGGTACCAGCTGATTCTCAGTAACCTCAGCAGGTGGTTTCTTGGTGGTGCCTGTGCACACTTCCCCTTTGTTCATTTCCTGGCCAGGCTGTGGATTTTCTAACTCTTCTCACTTTTTCAGCTCTGCTTCATTCTTTCCCCCCAACTCAGTATAAATTTCGCTATAAGATGCCGATACCCCTCTCACAGCTCCAGTACTTTGCATTTTAAATATTTCTTCTTCAAAATTTCTTCAGTCATCTTTAAACTTAGTTTTCCATAAAGCTTTAGGGCATGAGCACAATGCAGACAAATTATTTGCTATAGCTGAACAAGGCTGATTTTTCTAACTATGAATAGAATCCTTATTTCTGTCAGACTGTTTTCCTAGATTCATCTTTTGATTCCACATGGGAGTAACACTTTACATCACATTATTCACAAAATTAAGGCTTTTGGTAGTCTGTCCCTTCAACACTTTTAGCTCCTGCAAATAATCACTTCAAAACCATTTCCGTGTATATAGGGAAGTACTCATTGCCAAATATCAATTATCTATATTAATCTGCTTTGCATTATACAATGAAGATATCTGAAAATGTGTATGTTTATCTTTGCTTGTTTAAACTGCAATGTGAATCTAAAATTGTGAGTTATTGTCTTTTAACATTTTCAGAAATTGTCATATACTATGCTTCTTTAAGTAAAGATAAAGGCAAAATTTTATAAATGTCCTTTTTTTCTGGTTCTGTTGTGATGCTATAACAGAATACTAGAGACTGGGTAACTGGAAAAGAAAAATAATTTCTTTCTAAGAGTTTCTAAAGATTGAAAAGTACAATGTCAAAATGTCAGTCAAAATTTGCTGAGAGACCTTACTTTTGCCACTTGCTGTTTGTTCACTTTATCAGAGTGTCAACGATGTTTAAGTAGCTATTTAATTGATTTATTTTCACAACTATATTTTGTTAATCAGAATATTTATCCTTTCAATCCTTGCTTCACATCATAAATTCTAAAATTAAACAAATAAATAAATAACAAATAAATTCGGATTGTAATAGTACATTATTTTTAAAAAATTCCTATGTGCATTTTTTACTTTTCATTCAAATTATTTTGTAAGCATGAAAAGCCCTTTATTCTTTCTTATTCATGTCTGTTTTGTTGTTCCTGTATTTTGATCGTAAATTGCGGTTTATTAATTTTAATTTGCAGTATGGATTGTTATTTTTATCAAACGATTTAATGTGAATAAAGTTATATACATAGCACTTTTTCCTGGAAGTGTTTCAGTCCATTTTTGTTGCTATACCAGGGTTCTAGAGACTAGATCACTAAAAAGAAAACTAAAATATTTCTTACAGTTCTAAGAGCAGAGATCCACAATATCAAGATGTCAATATTTCATAAGGAGCCTCTTGCTCTATTGTCCTATCACTAAATGCAAAACAGTAAGAGACAAAGAGACAAAGTGCAGAACTCATAATTTTTATACGGACTCCGCTGTCACCATAACAAATCCAGTACCTGCACATAATGGCATGATTCCCTTCACTTTCCATGTGGCCTCAGCTCCCGTATCTTTTGCACTGGAGAGCAAGTTTCTAGTACACACCTTTGAGGAAAAAATTCAAACCCTTGCATAAGTTGTCTTTTTAAATATTATTATCATTATTTATTTATAATTTTATAATAAGGATATAAATACATACATCTAGGAATGCTAATGCATATATATATAATACTTAGTCATTTTTTGTAATTTATTTTATTTTTATTTTGGTGAATTTGTTTTAAGCAGTCACATGGGAAATATATAAAATATGAAGAATAACAATAATGTGCTATAAGAACTGGTTAGTAGTATTATGTCGGATAATAAAATATATATATATATTTATCATAAAATCTCAAATTATTTACTAGATATTTGTGTTTCTGCACAGTTTATTTGTGGTAGGCTTCATGTTCAGTGTGACTAGATTAGAAGACATGGCTTTAATACAAGTAGTTAAAGTTTGTTGAGGTCATAAAGGCAGAACTTTCATCAGGTAAGATTTGCGTCCTCATAGATATGCCAGTGTCCTCCAACCCACACACTAGTGAAGGACAACGTGTAGATTTAGTGATACGGTACGATCTAAAAGAGAGTCTTCATCATCGTATGAATTTGTCACAAGTATATGTATGTTGATCTTTGACTTCCTAGCCTTCAAAAGTGTGCGACATCATTTTTTACTGTTTAAGTCACTCCACCTTTGGTATTTTGTTACAGCAGCCCAAGCACATCAATACATTACAACTTTATTTATTTTATTTGTTTTACTCTGAAGACAGGGTTTCACTATGCAGTTCAGTCTGACCTTGAACTCACTTTGTAGCACAGGCTTGCCTCAAACTGACAGAAATACACCTGGTGCAGCCCCCCAAGTGGTAGGAAAGAGGTGCGCACCAAGACACCTGGATACATTCTACTTTTGAAAAAATGGGTGTTTTTATGAGTTAATATTATCACCAATGGAATGTAAATACAGAGTGAAGATTTTATGGATATTAATTATATAATAAAAGTTCTAACCTCAAACAATAGATTTAATATGACATCATGCAGGTTTTGAATGTAAACATTATATGTCAGAAATATGGACTAATAAAAATAATAATCTAGTTGGGGAAATGAAATTTAGAGAAAGACAAAGGAGGCAGTGGGGATATGAAATAGGTGAATGAAAGAAAGACAAAGCAAAAAAGAGGGAAAGAAAGAAAAAGAGAGAAACAAAGAAATAGCTACTTGGATAAAACATAAGATTAGATCCCTAAATCGACATATAAATAAATTGAAGGGGGATTAAATGTAAAAAATAAATAAATTAAAATTGTTTAAAACTTTAAGTAGAAAATAAAGATGTATAATCACTAATAAGATTTTTAAGTGCATAATTTTGTAAAAGAATTTTTCAAGAAACATTTTTTGCATTTATTTGTAGTAGAACATACTTTTTCAAATTTTGTAATTGGAAGAAATAGTATTTGTATACACATATCAATGCAACTTTATTCGTCAACAGATTTCTAGCATTTCCTGTTTGTTTATGGGTTTTGGAGTTACAGAACAGCCTAAACTCATATAGAGTGAAAAGGAGGGTGTCTTGGTTACTTTTTCTCTCGTTGCTGAGACAAATACTCAATGCCCAAAATGAAGGAAGGAAAGGTTTATTTAGCTTACAGTTTGTGGAGGTTTCAGTCCATACTTGTCTTGTTCTGAGGCAGAGTGGCATGTGGCAGAGGGCTACAGTTCATGGCAGTAGAGCACAGCAAAAACAACCAGAGCAAAAGGGAGGAATGGCTACAAGCAGCTTCTTTTTTTTTTCTCCCTTACATTGTAAACAGCCTACCCCCACCCAAGGGGCATGTGGCACTCACATAATCTCCACCCTCTCCTCTTCCACAGGCTCAGGGTATGTACAAAGTAAGCATCCTGGCTTCCTGCTGAGTCACTCAGCCAAACCTCTAGAATCCCCCAGTTGACATAATGTATCAACCATAACGGAAGGATACAACAAACAAGATTGCTTGGAATAAATTTCTTTTAAATTTGTGAAGTTGTTAGGTGTTATGTCTTGTGTGTAGTTATCCCTACAAATCCCCGGGCAGTCATAAGTGGGAATTTTCCAGAATTGGCTGGATCTAGAGTGAGAGATGCTGGATTTGATCCACAGTGCAGTGCTAGAATCAAGGGCACTAGGACTTAGGGAGTGAACACTACCTCCCCTAACTAGTCTGAATAAGACATGAGGGATAGAAAAGGCTCTGGTCGTTCTTTGCTTGCTTACTTTTGCTGTCTTCTACCTGCCCTGGACTGTTTTCTCCTCTGTGATTCCCTTCTGCAAAGCCATTCTGAGTTGGAGCCAGCCAATTATAGAGTGGATCCTCTACAAACTCTAAGGTAAATAAACCTTTCTCGTTTTAACTTTGAGTGTTGGTTATTTTGTCTCATCACCAAGAAAAGTATCTAAGATATTGAGGAAACTCATTGTTCAAAAAGAAGTTTGGTGGTTTGGGTTTATCACTTTATAAATATAATATTATCTCCATTTTTTGGTAAATAAACTACCAACTTTTGCTAAGAGGAGAAAATTAACTATCAATTACTCAGATAGATTGACCTTTATTTGTGATTGGTTATAATGAATAAATCTTAAACCTGTGGGCTGACTGTGGATGACTCCAAGAAAACTGCCAACAGTGACAGCCATTATCTGGAAATCAATCAAGTATTCTTCCTCAGAGTGACTGTTTCTTTAGAATCAGAGGCACTTGGTGATTTCACCCATATACAAGGCAAAAGGGAATGTATACAGTGTGAAAATGAAGCATAAATAGTCAGGAAGAATATGCTACACCTTTCCTAGCATTGCTTTACTTATGTAATCATATCATCTGTAATGTTAGTAAAACTTTTGGTGATAAATAAGGTATTTCATCTTTATCAGCTATGACAAATTAGTTTTAGTGTTACCATTATGAAAATGTTGATGTTTAGATACATAAATAACTTGGGGCATATTTTAGAAAAAAATAGCTGGAGGTGAAAACATGCCTTGAGGATATGATGAAATAGGTACTATTTAATCATCTTTGATAGGAGGCAAATAATGAGAAGAATTCAAATAAAAAGTCTTAGCAGTGGGATTTGGAACACAATAAGCTCAGTAGAACTGGCCAAATAGACCATTAGAGAGTAGGAGGCTTACAATAATAGTGATTTTTTTTATTTCTCATTACTATCAGTTTTTATTTACACTAAAATAAGAAGGGAAGAATATATGAAAATTGGAAGAAAATAATTTTTCAAGACCAGTTCTTATACCAGTGGAAAGCCTTCCTACCATTTGTGCCTATAGAGAGCGGTGATATTCACTTAAAAAGTAACTAGATTACATCCTTTTACTTTTTGGATGACATAGATCTTTCTGTGTTAAAAAGACTGTTTTTGAAATTGCTCTATCATTACATAGAATAAAACTGACAGAAAACTTTATGAGTCTACTCACTTTTCTCATTGGTGGAACAGATACATGACACACACAGCTTGTTTCGTGTTTGTAATCCATGGTTGGCTGGTGTCTCAGTTACTTATTGCTAAGAGAAAATGTCCAACATCCAAAATTAAAGAGGAAAAGGTTCATTTAGCTAAAAATTTGCAGAAGTTTGAATCCATAATCAGCTGGCTCCAATGCATGGCAGTCATGCATTGAAGAGGAGAAACAGTTTATGGCATGCAGAAAGTAGCAAAACAACCAAGGGATTACCACATCTCTTTCTATGCCTCTTACTGTAGCCAGGCTACTTAGAGTGGGTTGTGCTCATACCATTAATCCCAGTTCCCTTGATCCTAGCATTGCACCATGAATTAAATTCTAGCATTACTTGATCTAGATTCAGCCAAGTCTGTAAAAGCTTCATCTATGACTATATGAGGCTTTGGGGGGACATCTAGACAAAAACCATAATGTTGTCTCCTGACCCCCCCAAGGCTCATATACATTTGTTTATGCAGACATTTAGTCCGTGTCTAAGAGTTGCCAAAGTTCTAAAAGTTTCAGCATTGCTAAAAATTTCAAGTCCAAAGTCTTTTCTAGATTTAAGGCAAACTCTTCGCTGCAAGCCCCAGTACATATGAAAAGAATGATAAACACTTAAAGCATTTAATGGCACCAGATAGGCATTTTTATTCCAAAAGTTAAAAACAGGAATAGTAAGTGGGAATAATGCAATATATAATTCCAGTTGGGAAAATATTAAGTCCTGCAGTTTCACTGGCAGCATTCGTGGAAATCTGCAGCAAGTTGTAAAGACAAAGTGTTTGAGTAGCTCCACTTCTAGGGCACTCCTACAAGAAAACACGTCCACAGGCAGCTATACACCATGATTAGGCATAGGCAGAGAAAACATTAAGTGTTGTAGTGCCAAGTCTGTATTTTTTATGTCTATTTTCACTTAGACACAATACTCAACACCATCACAATCACTACAAATACTAAAGTCAAGGAGAGCTTGAAGTGAAATATTTCACACTTTAAAAGAAAACAACATTCAACTCAGATGTATGCCACAAAATTGTCTTTCAAAATAGGAGAAATGATAATTTCATGATAAAGAACAGCTGAAGAGGTTCATCACCCCAAAACCACACTTCTGAAAGAAATTATAGGAAGAGAAAACAACTAAAATTCCATGAACCCAAGTAGAAATAATCCACCAGGAATGGCAGGCAGTTAAACAGAGGGAAAAAGAGGAAACCAATAACAGAAAAATCATGTGACAAGGATAAATTATATATATATATGTGTGTGTGTGTGTGTGTGTGTGTGTGTTTATATATAAAACATTTATATATGTATATGTGTATTATATATTGTACATTTGGTAAGCATCAGTACATATATATTAAACAAATATATATTATATATATATGATATAAATATCAATATAAATGATCTCAGTTCACCAAACAAGAAACAATTGCCAGAATGAATCAAGAAAAATGATCCAACAATATGCTGCATACATGAAATACAATTTACAAAGAAATTCATAGACTGAAAGTCAAAGGATGGAAAAAAATAATCCATGTAACAGGAACCCAGAGAAAAGCAGGGGTAGCTAATCTAGACAAAGTGAACTTCAAACCAAGAATGATCAAGAGAGAAAAAAAAGTCACTACATACTTGTTAAGGGAATAATCTAAGGGAAGAGATAAAAATTATATATACACCCAAGCACCCAAGTATGTAAAACAAATATTACCTGACATGAAGAATCAAATAAGCACTAATACAATTGTAATGGGGAAACTCAATACCCCAATGTCATAGATAGACAGATTAACTAAACAAAAAAAATCAACAAACATATTAGAATTAAACCAAACTTTTCAACAAATATACTTAGTAGATGTCTACAGCATTCCACCCCACAAGATCTGAAGGCACATTCTCCTGAGATACAGATGAGACTTTCTCCAAAAGACATCACAGAATAGCTCATATGACATTTTTAAGCAAATGCAAAGGAATTGAAATTACCCCATATATATTATCTGATCCTGGTGCAGTGAAATTGGAAATTACTAGCAAATGAAACCATAAAAACTGCATAATTATATGTAAATTAAACACCTTCCTGAACATCCAATGAGTCACAGATGAAATTAAGAAGGAATTAGAAAGTTTCTACAGCTAAATGATACTGTCAGTAAAGCCACACCAGAACTTATGGGACACAATGAAAGTAGTACTATGGGGTAAATTTATATCTGTGAATTTCCACATCTCTAAAACATGGTGAGTTCAAGTACATAGCCTAATATTTAACCTCAAATATATAACTTCATATTGAACCTCAAACTACTAGAAAAAGAAAAGTAAGTAAAACCCAAGCTAAATAAGGGAGGAAATTATAAAAATCAGAGCAGAAATTAATGTAATTGAGACTAAGAAAACAATACAAATAATCAAGTAATTTCAAAGTTGGTTATTTGAAGAGTTAAAAAAATATATAAACTCTTAGTCAAATTTATCAAAAAAGGGAAGAAAAGACCCAAATCTATGTAATTAAGCATGAAAAAGGTGAAATCAACAGATCCTGGAGAAATCTAGATCATCAATATTTACTCTGTAAAGGTAAAATAAATAGATGCTGCAGAAACTCAGAAGATCATGAATATCTATTTGAAAAATATTTTAATCAGATGGAAAACATGGATGAAATGGACAGATTCCTACATACATATCAATTACCAAAGCTGTGTCAAGAAAATATAAACAACCCACTATCAGTCAATGAAATTAAAGATACAATTAAACACATACCAACAAAGAAAAGCCCAGTCCTCATGGATTCACTGATGAATTGTACAAAAATTTTACAGAAGATCTAATGCACTATTCCTCAAACTTTTTAATGAAGTTGACAGGGAAGCAATACTCCAAAAATCATGCCTGGAAGCAAGCATTGCCCTGAAACCAAAACCAGAGAAAGATTTGACCTAAAAAGAGAATTACAGACCAATCTCCCTAGTTTATATAGATGCAAAACTCCTCAGTAAAATACCAGCAAATGGAATGCAGCAAATCATTAAGAAAATTATACACCATGACTAATGAGGATTCACCCCAGGGATTCAAGCAGGCATGGTTCCACACAAGGAAATCGGAAAAAGTAATATACCGTATTAACAGAACCAAGGACAAAAATGCATGATCATCTCAATGGATGCAGAAAAAAACATTTGGCAAAGCCCAACACTCATTCATGATTAAAAAGAAGAAAAAAACCTGTTATGGTTTGTGTCTAGATGACCCTGGAAGGCCTCACGTGTCATAAAATTTGTTCAGATGTAACTGAATCTAGACTGCAATTGATTCATAGTGCGATGCTGGGATTAAGGGTGTGGGAGCTACACCGCCCCTAGGAGAGGTAACCTGTATACAATATAAAGGACAGAAAATTTAGTCTTGCTCTCTCTTACTGCTTTTGTCATCTTCCCTTGTTGATTTGCTACCTGCTGACCATGAGCGGTTCTCCTCTGTGAGGCCTGTCTGCCAGGTCATGCTGCCTTAGAGCCAATAATAAGCTTTTGTGTCTTCATAGTATACCTCTTTGCTCAGGTAAGGAACTCAGCCTTCTCTTCAGGAAAACTAGGTTTCTCCTAATTCCAGGTATGAATCGCTTTACCTAGGCCAAGTTAATCATAGTAATGAATTTATATGAGAACACTCCATAAATCTTGAAGAATTTGTCCTGAATTAGTCCAGTCTTTTTAGAGCATATTCTGGACAGGGCAAACTTGTCCATTTGACAGAATAATATGACAGACATTTTTGCGGCATACAATTCATACAAAACATTCCTGTTGTCATAGAGAATGTCAGTCTCAGATTGACTTCCAAAGTCAGAGCAACATAGAGATAAAAGGCAGTAAAGTCATAGAAGTCTTGTGAAATTTTGGAACAAATTGTGTCTAAATTACCCATGCATTGGATATTTGAAGTTATATTACCCAATGTTCTTAAACAAATACATTTGACTTTTTATTGTAATGAAATTGAAAATCTTCAGAAAAATGAAAATTGGTAAATTTTATATTTCAATAAAGCAATGTACATGAAAGGCAAAATAATATTTTGACTTTTAGTAGATAAAATATTTTTAGAGAAATGTTTCCATGAGAATAATTGGAGCATTTTATGAAATTGCTTAACTATAAAAAATAACACATTATAGACTAAAAGACTATGGGCTACTGATAATCTCTAAGGCCTTCAAGCATTTTAATTAATAGTTAAAATTTGGATTTTGAGAGTGCACCAGAACAGTACGATTTTCAAAGACAGTAGAGCACAAAATAAATGCCACAGAAAACAATGAATATGCAAAAATTGCCCTCACCTATTCACCTGTAAATGAAGATGATTTTGAATACACATGCACTGTTGTTAATGCCCATAAAAGCAAAAGCTGGAGCATAATTATAATAGTATGGAAAATAAGCATTTTTTTATTGTTGATGATTTATACATCTCCACTGTTAACAGCAATTAGTTATCACAGTGTAATAATAACTATTATTCAATAGTGAGAAAGGAATTATGTGTACATTTTGGGAATTATTTCTCTAAATGATATTAATATGAGTTACATAATTCTGATTCCTGATTTTCTCAATTATTTCAATAGTAATACAATTGTTATACTGCACAATTCATAGATTTTTAAAAAAACATGTTAAATACAATAAAATGTTTAATAAATTATATCAATATACTGTTGGTAGTTACCACATATCAAGATATGAAAAAGGCTCTATAACTTAGGCTGGTTCCTTGTTTATCTTTGAAATATGTCATCATTCACCTCAACTCTACAGTGTAAAATGAATGTGATTTTGTTAAACATTAAAAAGTAAAGACATGGAAATTCTGGTTAAGTTCATAGCAATAAGTTACACCATTACTACTCTCCAGTAACACACAAAAGTATTATTTTAAAATATTGAATTACTTAGTACATGTTCCTTTATGTTTAGAACCACATTTTACACAATTGTTTTGCTATGTTTAATATTACATCATGTGATCTTTAAAGTGCAAACATTATCTAGTATACTAATATTTATTCAATAACAAGAAAAAGAAAACCACTAAAAGTAGAATTTGGAACCAACACATTGTTTATTGTGCCAGAAATAGTGCTATGAGCTGAGACATAGTAATGCAAAGTAGTTGCATGGGTTAGACTTCTGGTCTACCTGACATACACAATTGAAAGGAGGAAGGTTTATGGTTTCAGGGGGTTTTGTCAATGGCTGTGCCATTCCAAGACAGAAACAGGACAGAAAGGCGCATGGCATAAGGAAGCTGCTCACCTCCTGACAGCCAAGAGAGAGAGTGGAAGAAAGTCAGGAGACAGGAAAGGACTCGAGATGTAATATAATTTTCCAGTCTAAATCCACAAGGGTGACTGTCCTTGAATCACACCTGACTTTCCAAAGCACATGCAGCTATAAACTCATTGATGTGTTCGTCCATTGATAAGGATACCCTTATAATCTAACCCCCTGCATCTGCAAACATGTCCCCCAAAAGGGGGACATTTTTTATCTAAAGCATAACAATGGCTGTAAGCTTCCACTCCTCAAACAATTTATGTTTTCCGTATACTGAACAAGAGTTCAAAAAAAAACCCCACCAAACCCAGGCACTGTGTCTCACGCCTATTATCTCAGTACTCGAGAGTCTGAGGCAGGACGATCGTCGCGAGTTTAAGACCAGTCTGGGCTACAAAGTGAGCTCAAGGCCAGGTTGAACTGCAAAGCGAGAACCTGTCTCAGAAAGAGAAAAAGAAGAGAGAAAGAGAGTTCTATGGTGTCACACAGATCAATAATTTTTATTGTTATCTACCTAGATCTGCACCAATAATAGTATTATTTCCATTTCCAGATGATGAATTATTTTTGGTTCTTGTGTTTTCTTTTTTTTCTTTTTTTTTTTTTTCTGTTGTTGAGAGGATCAACTGTCTGACTAAATTTGCATGTCTGTATATGGGTCCATACATCTACAATTCGAAGATATCAATGGATAAAGCAACAACTACTGTTGAGACCATATCACCTTGTCTATAGATTAGTTGTGATTGTACTATTTTCTATGATAATGGGTGTCTGTTTGTC
>PVLD010013456.1:0-26575 GCA_004027595.1 Dinomys branickii | reverse complement strand
ATGAATCACCTCATCCTTGAGAGATACATGAACTCAAAAGTCAATTCCCAGTTGGTGCACAAACTTTCAAGGTTGCATAATCAATATTATGTTATGATTGGGTCTATGCTATTTTTAACTACTCATTCCCTCACTTATTTGTTATTTTTTAAAACTAAATTATGGCAGATGGATCATTCAGATTTCTCAGTCTCTTGCTGGTCACTTTTGTTGATTGTGTAAATTTGGGCTTAAATAGAAGTAAAATTCGATGGTTAGGTTCAATGTTCACCTTATGGGGAAATTTGATTTAATCCTTGTCCAGTTTGGACATGTGAACATAACCGTGGAAAGAGTTAAATTGGTAAATTGAGGTATAGCTAAAGAATGAAAGCTACTGTAAGCTCATTTAGAAGTTAAAAAGCTGTTGTGTGTTAATTATTTGCATTAGATTTGTCTGTGAATGTCATAATTATTTATATGATTTAATAATTGTGTTACTCCCAAACACTGTCAGCTTTTATGTGATCTTCAGAGTCAAATTCCTTCTAAACTTGGATAAAATTTACTTTTCATTGAACCTTCCTGCTTTTCAAAAAAAAAAGAACTAAAGGAATGAATAAAACTATTTTTCCTCTACTTTGTGAGTGATATTAGTGATTTTGTTAAAAGAGAGTACTTTAGGCGTACAACCTTTTTAAAGTTCAGAGGTAGCTTTTCTGAGTATATAAAATTGCACAACTTCATTCTCAGACTTTGAACCCTAGCAGCCTTTCATGTGCTAGCTCCCGGAACAGGAGAGTCTCTGGAGACACTTAGACTTTGGATCAGATTTTTTTCCTCCATTCCAGCAGTCCTCACTATTAAGGATGGAGCCAAGATTGATCATATATTTCCAGTGAAATAACAGTGGATGAGAAAATATTAAGTTATTGAAAGAAACCACTACTTCTTGGTGGATGCAGGAAACAGCTTATCAGAAGATGATTTGACGATGTAGAAAATATGCCATATGAAGCAGGTAACTTCACTTAGCAATAAGATATACCTAATCTTCACTTTAAAAATTCTAACAATATATGTTCTGAGTAAATGCTAAAGTTGTGAATCTAATGATTTTTCATTTTCACTATTACCTTATGCAGGATGTTCATTACTTTTGACAGTAAGGGCCACCTAATAGGATTTCTCTTTCAGAATCATTACACCTTGTCCATATTATTCTGCTTTCATTCTGCAGTTCAAATTTGGGCTGTGTAGCCTGAACAGGTGCAGAGTCATGAGGTCTTTTAGTGGTTTTCCACACATTTGGGGACTGACTGAGAATCGTTGGATGGGTCTGGTTGTCCCTTTGCCAAGAAGAAAATCTCCCCAAATAGGAACAGATGTTAATATGGGCAAAATGATCTGCAATAATGCAATTTTTAATCTTACATTTATGTAAATACTTTTCCTCCATGAAATTTTTTAGCAGTCCATTTTATAGAATAATCATGATGCTGCAGAATTCTGATTAT
The DNA here is from genome assembly GCA_004027595.1 of Dinomys branickii. Lineage (NCBI taxonomy): Eukaryota > Metazoa > Chordata > Mammalia > Rodentia > Dinomyidae > Dinomys > Dinomys branickii. The sequence continues at coordinate 25,079 of PVLD010013456.1, read as the reverse complement.
TTCAAGATAAGCAATACACTGCTACATAATAAAGATGTAATAGTTTAGAAAATAGACAAAACCATTTTGAAGTATTTGGTATAGTGTCTCACAAAATGCAGGTAAGTTTTAAAAATTAGACTTAAGAAATAAAGTAATAAATATTATATGATACTTGTATTAGAGATGCATATGTGATGAATTTTGAGATAGCTTTTTACATAATTTTATTTTCAAAGAAGTTCATGCTGTCAGGTGAACTTTCATTATTTTTCTACAACTCTTTAAGTATTACTTTTGCTACAACACATTGGATACATCTAAATGCACTCTAGATTGTGAAAAATCACATTTTCATGTTGCTTTTCTAGCCAAATATAAATTGAGTGAATAGTTTTCAAGGCAAAGTGTTACTAATGAGTTGGCACTGACTATTACTAGTTTTATACATTTTGGTTCCTTTGGTGATCATTTGCTTTGAGGAGTAAATGTATTATTATTAACAAGAGATATAAAAAGGTGCCCGTGTCTCTTTGTAATCACGGAGCAATGGTTTATTGCAAAATATATTGCTGATGGCTATTAATTTATATAGGCATTCAAGAAACTGCCAGAAACTGTGTTTCAAATGTGACACTTGAAATTTAACTTTGGAAGCTGATATGTGTTCAGGGTGTGTGTGTGTGTGTGTGTGTGTGTGTGTGTGTATGTATAATGTCTTAATACTTAATATTTTTGCATTTACCATATACTCTTTCACTTGAAAAATATTTAAATTATGGAAATTGGAGAGGATATTTTAGCATTACAAAGATAAAGAATGATAGATTCAGTATATAAACTCATCAATTGTTTTTTAAAAATAGCTACTACTTTTTCTATGCTTAAATAGATTCACAGCAGGCATTTTATGTTCACTCATTGAGTATATGGAATTGAAATATTCAAAAATAGAAAAAGAAATATAACAACTTAGAATACTTTTCTTGTGAGGTACATAGTTGATTCATTGAAATCCTGTTATTTACTTACTGCCATTATTTATAACCTCTAATACCCATTTTCATTCCAACAAGTATGAAATTGTTATTATACCAAATGTTAAATGTTTGCCACATCATGACTGTTATTTAATATTAGAAAGTGGGAGACAGCATCAGTAATTTGATTTGAGCTGCCAGAGCTGAAACAATATTATACAATGCTTTGCTTTGGTCACTTTCAAACTAAACAAGAGTCTGCTATAGGATTCCCTGCATGCACATGTGTGTGTGGTACTGTGGATTGAATCTTGATCCTTTGGATTAAGCTATATTTCAAGTCCATTTTATTTTAATTTATTTTATATTTTATTCTATATTATTTGCTGAAATGGAATCTCATTAGTAACCTGGCTGAACTTGTGTGATTGTTGTGCATCAGCTTCCTAGAGGGCTCCTATGGGAGTTGTACTCTCTTATGCCTGGTTACTCAGGTTCCTATTAAGGGATTAACCATAGCAATTTCTGCGAGGTTTACTTTTCTTGCAAATGTTAAGATAAAGGAAAACGTTTTCTCTGTCAGAAAGACATTAAAAGATCGAGATTAAGACCATGAAAGTTAGTGAATATTGGTTTATTACACAGTTGTGGGTATGTCAGGGAAACATACTTTCCAAGCAAAAGCAGCTGTGGATGGTGGTTTCCTATTCATCCAAAGTAAATTGACTTCCTCTTATTCTGCATTTAATTCCCAGGATTTGAATATTGGCTAAACAAATGAAGGAAAACTTTTGGTCTAGAGACTTAGAAATGAATGTTTATGTTTAAAGTCTGAACTCTGACTAAATGAAGACAGATTAGTGTTGTATAAAACTGGTAGGAAAAGTGTTAAAGGAAGCTAATAGTTGATGCAAATCAATATTGCCTTTGAACACAATGCCATCAAAATACCAATAAATTCTGCACCCTAGTATAAGAAAAATTGAGAATATCAGTTAAATTACAGTAAATTTTACAGCCAACTTGCCTAAGAGTTGTATTAATTATTTAAATATTAAAGGTTGTATAATATTAGCAGAAACAGACATCAACACATTATTGTGACAAATATTAATTTGTCTTCATAAGTAATAAACTGCATATTATTTATTCCATAATCACAGTTTTAATTTAAAATTTTCTTGTATTGTCTTTATGAATACAGAATTATTGAGTGTGCTTGGATTTTATCAGATAATCATTTGATCTAGCTTGATTACAATTAATAACTTGGAAGAAAACTAAATTTTAGAGAAAAACTTAACTAATAACTCTTACTCCCTGAACATAGAGTTACTAGAATGAGGTGATAATTTTCTTTCTTGTTTTAGGTACCCAGCACCACTTGTGAACAATCACTATTAAATGCAGGAATTCAGCATTGTAACAAAGTGAGAAGAATGAATGTCTAGAGCCTTTAGATGAAATTGCTTACTAGTTTTTAGGTGATTTTAAATTGAAAGTATAAACTTACCTGAAAATTCTTCTTCATGAAATAGTGAACGTAGCTCAGGTAAAAAACTATAACTAGTGGAAGATTTTTTTTTAATTCTTTCACTAATTATATTGAGTTAACTTATTTTTAATCAGTATCGAAAAGAAATAAGGTAGAAAAAAAGAGATTATAATGTCAAAAACACTTCCACTAGGCAAAGCAAAAGAGTAAATGCAAAAGTGAGGTAAAGTCTGAAATTAGAACAGATAAAGTGGTAATTGTGTTTGTAGGAGGTCAGATACAAGAGGAAAAATACCAGAACATATAATTTAGGATTCTTTGTCTCTACCTCATTCAGTTAAATGCTAAAGCAATAAAAACTGGCAATCTTTAGGAAGATTAGACTATCATACCTCCTAGTTTTTATTCACTCTTTCAGGTTCTTACATTAGTGAGACAGTACATTGCTTACACATGCAGAACTGATTTATTTTATTTATGAATATGGTCTCTAGACTGATAACTAGCCAACGGTACCCTGTAATATCTATCATCCATACCCCTTACCTGGGATACAAAGGACTACTCTGCCATATGGTGGCCACAAGCTCTGATACTATTACTGGGTGGTCAGTAGCTTAAGGTCGCCCAAGAAAGTGAGTAAATAGAAACATTGCATGTGTGAAAGATAAAAGCAAACTTCTGGACAACCATCACTGATCCACACAGAACATCAAGAGAATAGGGTACTAATAGGCACGCAATGAAACCAATCACTGAAGAGTCACAGGGGCAAGGCTGTAAATATCTTTTACATTGATAAATCTAGTTAGGAATCCAAATCACTTGGATCAAGGTCTTGAACATTGATGTTATAAGAACTACCCTCAGGATGCAAGAGTACAACAGTGGAAATACTTGATAAGGTTTTAGAATACAAACAGACTATATTTTACTAATCAGAACAGAGATAAATTGAAAGATAATTTGGATCTTTTTTGCAGTAAACGTTTGAATTGGTAAGACATTGGCTTAGTCAAGTTCAAAGATCAACAGGGGATTTGAGCACAGGAACTGATGTCAATCCAGTTGTTTTGTGCCATGTATGTGCATGCTCAATTTCAGATTAAAAACTATATGATAGTTTGAAACTACATTCAGAGGTTTATCATGGGAAATTACTTAAGAAGAACAAACAGTTAACTTTTCTCAAGTGAGAGTCCCTGGCAGTTATTTCTTTCTTTCTTTTTTTTTTCTAAGCAGGGAAGCAGAATTTAACAGTTGTACCCAAGTAATAGCTTGGAAAACATTCATTTATTTTCTAAAAAGTGACCAATTATAGATAATGAGTGGCTTACTTTTATCTTAATCTCCCAATATTGTAGGTTTTAGAGGGCAGCATTTAACTATCATATCCTCAAAATGTGTTCCAGATCTTAACCCTTTACTATGTAATTATTTTGTATTGCTCCTTTAAAAAGCAATTTAATTCAGCCTTCTGTTTCTTATTTCAACAGGCCAGTAATTTCCTCTGATTTGAGAGTCAGGAAAGTTTCAGATAATTTTAGAAGATACAGAAAGTGTTTCAGAAAGTGTAAACAAATCAAATTGGTAGAGAAAAACAGAACTATTAATATACTCATAATTTACTATAGAAACTTTATGGAACAATCTTTTGTGATGGCTACACACTCATCCATACATATTTGTTTACCGCTAAACACTGCACTTGAATGTATCCCTCTGGCTCTTAGCTAAATGAACAAATTCTTCAAAGTTTGAAAGCATAGAGGTGGTAAAATGAATGTGCCCTGTGTATCTATTCCTTACCAGATCTTGACCCAAATAATTCTATTTTTAAGAAGCCATGTTCTGTTTCTTTCACTCTTAGTTGAATGAGGTGAATGCTCCCGAAGTAGTAAGATGGGCTTCTTAGGAATGAAGGCAGTCAGGAAAGAGAGATTTCCATCTTTGTTACTCAGTAGCTGCCCCATCTGTTGTACGGGTAGAGCATGCCTCTTCCTAGCCCAGATCCTGTGTGTTTTCTTAGAATACAACCTTGGGCACAGAACTTATGAAAACCCTGGGCCCTCTCATTACTTCTTAGATCGCCTCTTAGACCATCATATAAGGAGACAGACCTCTGCATTCCCATGCCTATGCACTCACGTTTTTATAAATTTATTTTGCTTTCTGAAATTTATCTCTGAAATTTGAGCTCTTTAGGTGACTCTGGAAGACTGGTGTGCCATCTTTATCCCAGTGGCTTTTCTTTCCTACACTTGCTAGAGGATTCTTGAATTCATGTGGGACTCCAGATTCTGTAGTATAAGAGGCGTCTCAGACTATGCTTGTCTCTTAGTTACTGTGAAATGGACTTTTTGAGTTTATTATACTTTTGAAAAAAATGCAGAATTCAGCTTGGGCTGTTTTCATGATGTGAGCAATACAAAAGATTAGCGCCATAAGTTTTGTGGCACTTTATAAGGAAAAATGTATGTGCAAGGACTTACAGGATATCATAGGAAACTTGTATGGTTGAGATCCAGTTCAGAACTATGTAATATGATGTTTCTGAGTTGGGGATGTAACGCAGTTGCATAAGCACCTGCCTCACAAGTGCAAGGCCCTGAGTTTGATTCCCAATACCAAAGAAAAGTGTAGGTGATTTCTCGGCAGGGATATAGCTCAGCAGCATAAGCGCTTGCCTGGCAAGCCTAATGTTGTGAGTAAGTGGTAAGAGATTGTCACTGATGGAGAAATAGTCTGAATCTGAAGTGAGTTCTTCTCCTGTGCAAAGAAAGGGATTCATCATCAATGGTGAGGTTTTGTTGAGTCTATGTTGTCTCAGAAGTGGGTTTGAGAAATCTGCAGAAGGAGACACCCATTGGGGCATATTTGGGTCTTACTTTTCTTACTTTGTCATTGTATGAGTGTAGTCATTCGTAGAAGCAGTGTTAGCGCTGAGATAGTATTGGGAATATGACTTTCTTTCAAGGGGCTCTGTTGAGGCACAAGATGACATTGGCATGCACAGCACTGCTTTGTCTTCTGCTCAGAGGAATGCTTGCAGCTCTTCTTTATGATTAGTTGCAATTTTACATCTCAGTTTGTATGATATTTTCTGTCACCTGCTGCTCACTCAGCATCCCCTGCAATGGTCTCATAGACTTGATCCATCATCTCTCTCATTTCTGTACCAGTTTTTGAAGTTTTCTTTCATGAACATCTTCATAACTTATGATGAAATATAAGATGTTTGCTGCTGCTCTATGTCATCCAATGGAAAGGCAAGTGCACAAAAGCATGATGGTGTATTCTCATTCACTTTATTCACCATACCTGAATCCTAGGGACATCTGACTTTTCTTCAGAGACAAATTGAACATGTAAAGTAAACATTTGAAATCATTTCAAGATTTGAATTTGGACCCAGGTGCGGTATGATATAAAAGTAATATAATACTCTGAAAGGATGAGGCAAGCGGAATGGAAGCTCAAGACCCACCTACGTAATTTAGTGAGAGCCTCTCTCTAAATCATTTTTTTAAAGGACTTGGAATGTACCACCACAGGGAGACACTGGATTCAATCCCTAGTTAAAAAAAAAAAAAAACCCACACAAAATCTCTCATGTTGGTTCTCTGATCCACAGAGGCAGAGTAATACGAGTTGGAAAGTCAAAACTGACTCTACTAGAATTGCACCTGTCTAATCTTGCACATAGGAAAAACATCTAAACAAAGTATCACATCCCTAGAGGAAATGGAAAGATTAGTGGCACCATCAAAGATCTGAAATATGCTAGAGTGCTAATTCCAACCATATCCCCATTTAACATGCCTATTTGGACAGTGTAAAGCCAGATGTGTCAAAAAGAATGACAGTCGATTATCACCCACATAATTAGGTAGTGATTCTAATCACAGCTGCATTTCCAGATCTGGTATCTCCCCTGGAGAAAATTAACACAAGCCCTAACACCTGGTGTACAACTATTGAAATAGCAATGACTCCCCCCATATCTCTGCCAGGAAAGAAAAGCATAAGCAGTTTGCTGTCACATGATAAACATAAGCTTATAACTTTCCTGTCCTGTTTCAGGCCTGTGTCACCTTTCCAGCCCTCTGTCATAAAATATTCTGAACTGGGAATATGGATTGTTCTAAGGCTGCGAAGAATACATTACAGATGCATTGTATTACTGATTGCATGGTCTTTTGAACCTTAGGTGGACAGGAAAAATCCAGCAACCTAGAACTTTTGTAAAAACAAAGAAGACTAAAGGGTGAAACACCAGCACTTTAATATTCGGAGATCTGAAAGACTGGTGAAATATATTGCTTTTCCATGGTCTGGGAAACGTTTGCCAGTGCTGTAGAAAGAAAGGAGAGGAAGCAACATCTTACAACTATTGGTAGGTTCGCACAACATTTTGTAAGGCTTCTTTTAAATTTTTAAAGCAATATGGATTGTATTAGCCCATGCTGTTTCAATCCACTTCCTGCTTAATTTGAAAACTGCTAATTTTGAATTGGGCCCAGATCAAGAAAGTTGATATAAAAGGTCTAGATTTTCAAATACTCAGGAACGAAGGTTTATCACTCAGAAGTCATTGTTAGTGAAAATATCTGTGTAAGAGAGAGTTTTTAAGGGAAACTTCACAAATCCCAAAGTGATATCATAAGTCTCACATCATACATTTGGGGTGTAAGGCCACATTCATTCTTTCTGACATATTCTCTGTTTGAAATATTGTGTAGATTCTTACTAGACATTTCACCTTTGGATGAGATTGGCCTCCTTTACAGGAGCATGGTAGGATTAGTAATCCATTCACTCAAATATAACTGCATCCTAAATCCCTAGACCCTGTCAGTGTGTTACACACATACATTTAATCACAACTCTATAGTTGTGATTAAATTGCAGATTTTGAAGTGGGCATATTCTCTTAGATTATCCCTTGTTAGGCACAGGGTAAATAGAAGAGAAGAAAAGAGTAAGAGTCAATAAAAAGAAGTGACAGGAGGAACACAGGAAGAGAGAAAGAAACCAAAACAGAGAGAAAGAGAGAAAGAGATTGAAGAAGAAACATGGATGAATATGGAGGATGGCACCATGATTAAAGAAATGGACATTTTCTAGAAGCAGGAAAAGGCAATAAAGTGGTATCCTCTAAAGTCTCCAGAAACAACGCAGCTCTTTGAACTCCTAACCTCCACATTCTTAAGATAATAAATATTTATTATTAAGCCATTAAATTTGTGGTAAATTTCAAAGTTGTTGGTTTTGTCTAGATGTTCCCCCAATTTCTCATGTAGTCTTAGATAGAGCTTTTTCAGAAGTGGCTAGATCTAGAATGTGTGTGTGTGTGTGTGTGTGTGTGTGTGTGTGTGAGAGACACGCTATGATTAAGGCTGTGTGGCCACTGAATTTGTCCACTGATTGCTTCGGCATAGTTCTGAGTGTGAATAACGGGAAAGCCGGCCCTGGGTATGAGTGCTGTCCGACCTACGGGAGTGTCGCCTGGGTATAATACACGGGACAGAAAGAGGCCTGCTGTGGTCTCCTACTGCTTGTCTCCCGGATACTTTGCCCCTTTGTTGCCTTCCTGACTTTTGCCTTCTGCGAACAGTCTCTTTTCTGCAGTGCCCCTCTACAATATCACCCTGCCTTGGAGCCAGGCAGCTATGGAGTGAGACCTCTACAGACTGTGACCAAAATAAACTTTTCTCCTGTAGCTTTGGGTCTCAGGGATTTTGTTGCAGCAAGGCGAAAAAATAACTAAGACACATTGTAAACAGAAAACTAATTAAATGAGATATAAATTTGTAATTTCAGTTCAGCTGCTCATTATGTACTATTATTTGATCTACATAATAAATACCAACCTAACAAATCCATGTGTTTTTGTACATGGGAAAATGCTTTCATAAAGTTACAATAGATATGAATGACAGCATTAAATGTCATAATGGAAACAGTATTGAGGACACACATTATGAGTGGATTCTGAATGTTCACAAAAATACTTGCCAGCAGGTGTCTCAGATTCCTATACAGATATTTTGGTTTTCTTCTTTCCCTTAAGCTTATTGTAGCAAAGCACTAAACAATTAATAGAATGGGCATCACCAGAACCTTGCTTGTGACTCTTTCGGCATTGTATGTTCTCCGGACCCTACTCAGAGTGGTGAAAGGCTTGTTCCTTACAGACTGCTCCCTCCCCCCACACACCCCAGCAGTCTCTTTCTAAGATACTGGAGAAGGATGATCATCCTGATGGGCACATCCTTAGGTAATTCCCTTGCTTGCTCAATTGTAGGAAAGTAAAGAAAGGCTGAGACAAATTGATACAAATTTACAGGCAACTCTTTGTGCTTTGATAAGATGTTGTGTAACTCATAAAAACATAGAAAATCAGGGTACATTCTCAGATAAAAATATGTGGTTGGATAGGCATGGAATGGAAAGTTGTTTGGGTAAGGAAAAGTCTCTATCAAAGAATATTCCCTACAAAGAGAATGCTATTATCAGGTGTTCAAGCTGACCGGGACTATAAATATCAGCTGTTTTCCCGGATTCACAGATTCTGATTCAATCATCTCATGAGTACAGTTGCGATGGAGGCATAGATGAAAATAAACATGAACATGACAAAGTAATCTATTTCTTAACAAAGCCGATGTGGCTACAACCATGGTAGGATGTGCAACATTCTATGGCAGAAATGAAGAATGAAATCCATGGAAGAAAATAGCCAAAATGAGATAAAATTTTGGGGTAACAGAGAAGGTGAATTGGACCCCTTGACAATTATCTGTTTCTGTGATTGCCTCTGACTTCTGGTTACATTTTAAATAAGTAAAAGTTTGACAACAGATTAATGCCAACAGAGTTAACTATTGAATTGTGTTCTACAGCCCAGAAGAAATTAACTTGGAAGGAGAATGGGATAACTTGCCCAAGTATGAGAGTGCAGGAAAAGTTGAAAAGTAATTTTACAGGGTGTGGTAACTTCCATAAACCAACAATGGATATAGTTTACTTACAAGGATTGCATGCATAGATCTGAGAACTAAGGGATGAATATGCCATGATCAATTATATGATTACACCAAATAATTAATTTGTAGAATTTTATCCTCCCCATTTTACATTTGTTAGATTGGAAGTGTTTTTTTTTTTTTTTTTTCGGTACTGGGGATTCAACTCAGGACTTTGTGCTTGCCAGGCAGGCACTTATTCCACTGAGCTATATCCCCAGCCCAGATCGGAAGTGTTTGAGCCAAATGATGCAGTCACAATTTTATTGAGTTACAAACATGTGACAATCTCTGGCCAAATTTGTTTTCTCTTATTGCTCAGTAAAAAGAAGATAAGAATAATACGTGCTGGCCCAGGGCTGTCCTGAGTACAAGGAAGAAAGTGGTTCATTGTACACCAGGTGTACACAGCACACTAGAAAACATGCCGAAGCCAGGAATCCCAGTCATCAACTGGAGGACCTATTACAACCTTAGTGCCCAGTATACTTGTGAATGGGAAACTAAACAATCCGAAACAGAATGTCACTCTAGTCACATTGGAAAACATTCACCTTATTGGTTAAAACATTCATCCCTTTGATTTGCTACCTGCTGGAAAGGGAAGATATAGAAAATGAACAAATAAAATGGAGATGTGTTTAAAAACATAGTTCTGATCAGCTCTAGAAGTAGAGGCTGTAACTATATTACAAGAATCGATTCTTCTCCCAAGCTTCACCCTACCAGTGATGTCCATATTCAGGTAGAAGTATAATAAATTCACTCCTGCCAGTATTGCATCGTAATGACTGAGACTTCAAGTTCTATGTATCATAAAATTTAAGCGTTCCTCAGAATAATATGTACAAGTAAATGCTGAAGAACTGTGGCATAGATTGTTTTGGAGATCTTCATATTGTTTCTTGATTCATTCTTTACTTTCCCTTTGCTGTTCTATGCTCTGGAAGGCTGACCAGCTTCTGGGTTCTACTAGCTTAGCAAAACTGGGAATACCAAGGAAGCTAAGAGAGACTGAAGAACGCAGTGGGAATATATATTACCCTGGCTCACTCTTTCTGTGATTGCTGTGGACCTTCTATAATACTACAAAGCATTCAGTTCTAGCCTACAGCTATTTAACTCTGATTCCCAGTGACCTTGCTCTCTTACTGCACTTTGAGGGATACGGGTAATTACAGACATCATTTTTTCCTTTTCCTTCCGGAATGTTGACTGATACATTTTTCTGCCACATGTCACACACCTTACAAGCATTAATGCATCTGGATACCAAAAGGGGATAGTTTGATATTGTACCATATTTTTCACTTGAAGAAATGCCAGCATTTCAAATGTCTTACCATTTTCTCTCTACAAGGTAGAAAGGCAGCAACATGATAAATACTTGGAATAAGGTCAACTAAGTGACCATTATGTTTCACAAGAACAGGGAGAATCAACTGCCTTTTACAAAAGCCTAGGCATTGTGAAGGGGACAAAATGTAAATACACTGGTTAGATATATCACTTTAAGAGCCATAAATAGTTCATAACTATATCATATTTCACTGACATTTATTTTTAATATTTTATCTTTCAGATATGAGGCCCAAAAGAATATCATACTGAATGATCCAACATCACAGTGAGCGTTGGAACCTAGATAATTTGGAAGACTTATAGGAAACAAGGAGTACCTCAGATTTGGAATGATAGATTATGTTTCAGGAAACTATATGATATTATTTGCTAAGCGTGTTTTCATTTCCTTGCTCTAAACTGAACTGAGAAAAAGGGAAGAATACTAGAGCAGTTATCTGGAATAAGATTATTTATTTACAAACTCTGATGGTATCTCAGTGTGTTCCCAAAAGGAATGTACGCAATCTTGGGGAGATTAGAGGATTAGAGGTAGTATGTATTTTCTACTAGTATTTAAAGGAAGAAATTTTTAAAAATATTTTAAAGCTACACTATGAGAAACAATGTTCAGTTAGAGCAAGGAAGAAAAAGCACAAAACAACAATAACAAAATGAACTTCCAATATGTTCAAGCTTTAAAAAAGAATATTTAAAAACTTTGAGGAGAGGTTCTGAAAAGCTTTCAGAAATTTATAATTATCTTAAATTTGGAGCAAAATAATAGTTAAGGAAATAAAAGTACGGGAAGAAGAACAGTTTGTTTTTCTGTATATTTACATCCCACATGGTTAAACAGTCCAATATTCACAAAAGTGAGTCATCTGTAAGGATGGAGAGGGTTAAGGAAGGGGGGAGGGGCTGGGAATATATCTCAGTGGCACAAACACCTGCCTGGCAAGCACAAGGTCTGAGTTTGAATCCTGATACCAGAAAACAAACAAACAAACAAAAAGGATGGGGGCAGAATGTGAGGATAATATAGAAAGGTTAGCTGGACACGGCAAATGTTTGTGCTCAACTACTGGAAACATTCAGCCAAGACGGGCACAATTTCTAGGCTGGCCTGTGTAACACAGTAAAATTCTGTCTCAAAAATCATAAAAATAAGGTTCATCAGAATTAAACTTTTTGGTGAACTGTGTATATGTGCAGTACAGAGGCATGGAAGTTATATTGCAATCAAGTGTGATAATGATGATTTTAATACTAAGGCTAGTATACTGAGAGTAGTAGAAGTCTACCAGTTTGCTGACAACAGTATTGGATGGATATGAAGGCACCAAGCTGGAATGTGTAAGTTAAGTTGGAAATTGTTATGTTAATGGGTGGTAGAATTCAGAGGTAAAGATAGATTCAAGCAAAGAGAATTGAATTCAATAAGTTTAGAGGCAAGATGGAGTAAGATAAGTGAAAGTGGATAACAATAAAACGCTGTCTGGATTTCTGGCTTCTGGGACGAGCAATGCTGTCACCAGGCAGTGAGATATTAAGCACTGTGGAGTAATAAATAAAGAAGCAAACAAATAAATAAATAGTGTATATGAAAGTTTGCTGTGCTTAAATATGTCACATCCTAGTAGCAAAAGTTTAATTTCATGCAGTGATAGAGTAGAAACACTCAAAGGAACTACTAAAAACAATGGACACCAGGAAATCATAGGAGAAAGAGGTTCGAGCATGGGTTTGGCCATCCGTGGTCACATCAAGTGCTTGCATCTTTTCTTTTTCTTTGTGTTCGGTTCACATCCTTCAGTATGGAGATATTCACCAGCACAGTGGTCATGTCTGTGTGTGCAGATATAGCCTCGGGCTCTGGGGATCAGAAGCAGAGGACTAGGTGATAGTCCTTTGTCACATCCCTTTTTCTACTTGTTGCTGTTTTCTGTCACATGGATCCACTTGTTAAAAAGAATAGAACATTACAGAGTTTTGTCAGTACAAAAAGAAAAATCAAAGTTAGACATGGGTTCTGGGCAACTCATTCTATAGACCCTACTATAACAATTTGATATTTTAAAAATGCTATTTACAAAACATGAATCTATGTAAAGAATAGGTATTAATGCAAACAGGTTAACACCATCTGAATAACTCTCAGTTTCAAATAGAAGCTTGTTTTTAAAAGTCTGTCAATTCACTGTAATAAAATATCTAAATCATGATGACATGAAATACTGGCAATGAAGCAATAAAAAAATGATACCATGAAAATAGGAGTCCCATATAAGAGTGTTAGACAAATGTATTTTAATAGACAATTTGTTATTATTAAATGCATGTAGTAATCAAATATTAATATCAATTTAATAATTACTTTTATAACTTATCCTTTGCTTTATAATTAACTAAATTAAGTAATCTTAGTAATTGCTAAATAAGTATTAATTCTATTAATAGAAGTTTAATGAATTAACAATCCACTGAGGACTTATAGAAATTGTATTTTTAATAAAAAATTTCAAAATAGCTTGTAAAGTATAAAAGGCCACAAAAAAGATATTTCAAAAGAAATTTTGAATATCATAAAATCGATAAAATCTTCAGATTGCAAATTTCTAGATGAAATTTCACAACTATATGTATCAAACAAATGTATTTTAGCAAATATGTGTGACTACTGAAGTCAATTAGAAAAATCAAAACGAGTGCTTTCTTCTGAACTCACATAAAACTAACATTCATAACAAATATGTAAAGACCAATAGAAAGAGGGCATTCCTTGACAGTGCAATGTTATTTTAAATCAATTATAAAAAATAAAGTATAACTAATATGTATTAAAAACCTAAAAGACATAGTTGAAGACATTTTACTTATATCAGTATGTCTAATTGAGACTATACAGACGTACATAAATAAATGAATAATAGTAATGATAAATACATAATACTAATAATTTATAATACTAATAATTGTAAACTCATTAATGAGCTCAAATGAACAAAAATGTGATTTTCGTAATAAAATGACCATAACCTTCTTTAAAAATCTAATGAATTAATGCTCTAGAAAATATAATTCTCGTATTTCCCTTTATATTTAGAAACCTACCCCCTGATACATACACTAGGAAATTATAATTGGGGAATTGGAGTAGAGACCCTTACCTCAAATTAAAAATGAAATAAAACAACTTTGCTAAGGAAGTGGGCATAGTCACTTATTTATAAGTAGTGCTCTCTTGAAAGAAAACATACCCCATGAAAAGTTGAAGGTATATGAATAAGTTCCGTGGTTCCCAAATAGAAAAGTTAAAGTCTTATGGAATAGTGGAAAAACTTTCATTCCCATCAAATGCATGCCCAAGAAAGACCTAAGCAGGGTGCAATTTTGAAAGTGCTGTGCAGGAAACAAGAAAGTGCTACTAAGGACCCAATTACATGTGCATGAGAAGCCCACAGAAAAATACCAGAATCTTCCAAATAAAACCATAAACAAAGCAATACTTATGATAGAAATTCAGTATGTTGAATTAAATTATCTTAGATAAATTCAAATAAAAATCTGGATTGACAGACTTAAATGAAACCTTAAAATATTTTATAAAGTAAAAGAAATGACTTGCACATACAAGCCAGTATTTCAAAAATTCAAATTCAAAGATATGAAGACCTACATTTACAATGTCATTACTTCATTAACATGCCTACATGGTTTGTGTGAATCGACCCACACGTTGCCTTTTTTTTTTTTTTTTTTTTTTTTTTGCGGTACTAGGGATCAAACTAAGGACCTTGTGCTTGCCAGGCAAGCACTTATTCCACTGAGCTATATCCCCAGCCCAAACATGCCTACAAATGAAAAGAAATTCCAAACGTAATTTTCTAATTCAGGCTATACTTCTAAATTTTAAAAGATTAGTAAAAATCATTGAATACTTCCCAAAAAGTTGGTTAAAAGTCTGTGAAAGTTTGCACAGATGACATAATCTTTACTAATAAAATAGATGAGATCAAACAGGTTACATTAAAATAAATATAACAGAACAGAATATAAAGAGGAGATCAGAAAAAAATCTAATCTTTTAGAGAAATCAGTTACAGCACAGCATAACATTAAACATTTCAATAGGAAAAAGAAAACTAAATTAATATTACTTCAAATTTTGTTATAGGGATAAATTGTAGCTCTGCCTCAAAGTCACCAAAAAGATTTAGCAATTTGATTAAAGATATAACTAAAATAAGCATATTTTTAAGGCAATGGAAGAAAATACACAAGTATTATGTTCTCCTCAGGTTAAGGTAATGATATAAATAAAAATACATAAATTGTTGTTGAATATATGAGGTATCTATCCATAAAAACAATTTAAAAACCGTATAAAATAAAATAGTAAAATCAAAGACAAGCTACTCAAAAATTAGAAAATTTTAAGTTTATGTTTCCAAGGAAAAATAAGCATTTGCAATACTTAAAGAGGACTACAAATTAAAGAGAGTAAAACACAAATTCGATGATTATAATCCACTAATGTTAAAAAATTACAAAACAGAGATTCCAAATTTCCAACAATCAAATGTAAAAGAATGGCCATACATGATAGACTGAGAAAATGCAAATTAGCCCATAAATTATATAGCGAAGTTTGCCAGGGAAGAGAGACATAGGGTATTACTACCAAAAAGTACAGAAACATACCCTTAGCACACTAGGTATGTTCACTCTGTTTTCTGCTGTGACCACTTTACATGTGTGAACATATGTCAACATGTGAAAAGCATACACGTTAAACAAATACAGTTGTTTGTATTTCAATTATATTTTAAAAACTGTTATTTGAAGGAAAGCACCTAACTTCACAGGTGTTCACTTATTAATTATATAAAAATTCACCTCCAAAATATAGAATATTTTACAGAAAATGGAAAAGAAATATATGCCACTTATTTTAGTTACCATGGATTATACAAAAATGGATGTAAAAGCAAGCATAACACATTATTACCATATTTTTATTATAAAGACAAAAGAATGAAAACATATTAACAAACACACAGACATTTACAAAATGACCACAAAAGCAACACACAACTATTACTGTGTTTGAACCACTTAATCCTGCATATATTTATAAAGTTTGCTTAAGACATTATATCGACTACATGTTGTCTGTTTCAATGCGCAGCATTTCAATATGGATGAAAGAACTGTGACAAATGTGTGGACACATGTTCTCCGAGGGTGCGATGATCGTCCACACCATCCTGGAAGGCAGAGAGGGGGAGGCAGTGTAATCACATGAAAGATAAGCAGATTGTGGCCGAGAAATTTTCATGCTCAATATTCTCACAGTCCTTTTTCTCTCACACTCAGAAGTGGAAAATAAAGTAATACAATTGGCCTTATATAATAATCCGTGGTTGTCTATTAAGCTTTACTGTTCTGCCGGCTTCTGTTTTTTACAAAGCAGTTATGTAAAATTGATAAAATGAACCACTATATTCCATGTAAGGTCTTCTTCACACTGAAATGTAATATTTTGATTATGAAAATCAAAAGAGCAGGGAAACAATCAGGCATGTTACATATTCATTTGAATTTTACTGAGTTAGGAGATAAAAATAAAATTAAATTGGCTGAGAAAGATATCTTTTCAGTTTTTCCAGGAAGAAGAGACATACTGTACAGGATTTTTAAAAAGTGTATTTTAAATAGAACATCTATCTATATCAAAGAAGGAGTATAACAAGTTTGCACGCACTTTAACTCAGGCCAGATAAAAAAAATGAAAAACAACCAAAATACCTACTTCATATACAAAAGAATATATCAATTGAGAGAATGGAATCATAAAAAATAGTAAGTACTCTACGATTCCATTTAATTATTTTTAATAAGTATTATAAAAGTTAATATTTGTGGAAGTCACGAGAGGGGAGGATTTGGGGTAAGAGCTATATAGAATGGTAATGTGTGTGAAGGAACCTAGTGCCAAATCAGATATATCATATCACTTGGTTTTGGTGAAGATCAGTAGCTGCAAAGTTGCTTATTTTTATATGAAAGTTTGATTCATTGCACGTTCATACAACAGACGAAAGCTATTCTTCTATAAAAATGCATTTTCAAAATATAGAATCACAATTTGAAAGTTTCAATATTTAAAAAATATCAAGGTTACAGAAGCATGAGTTGAAATGAGTGGAATCATTTAAAATGGTGATTTTTATTATAACTGTGTTTCTCTTATGCTTTTAGTGGGCCTCTCTTGACAGTGATGTTGGGGAAAATATCTTGTCCATGGCATCTTGTTCTCTGGGTGTTCTTTTTGGTTTCAGTGAGGTGAACTATTTTCTTCCATCATGATGTATGTGCCTTTTAAAGAACTGACTGTGAACTGACCTCTCTGAAACCATGAGCCACAGTAAGCCTTTTCTCTTTCACAGTTTATGTGCAAGACATTTCATCCTAGTGACAGAAAGCAGAATAATAAAGTTAATAAGCTCTATCTAGGCAAGAGAAAGACGTTCTTGTGTTCTCATACAAGGTGACTATACGTAACAATTATGTTCTGTATATTTCAAAAAGCTGGAAGCAAGAATTCTGAATATTTATACCACAAAGAGCCCTGATTTGAAATTTACAAAATTGAAACACTGCCTGCTATGCTGTTTATATGTACAAAGTAGATGTTTTGGTTTTCTAAAATAATAATAAAATAAGCAAATAAATATTTTGTTGTGGGCCAGGGATATAGCTCTGTGGCACAGTGCCTGCCTGGCAGGCATAAGGTCCTGAGTTCCATTCTTGGTACAAAAAAAAATTTTGAGGATGAAAGCACACACACAAAAAATCAATCAGTGTACCTCAAAAGAACATTTATCCGGGCATGGTGGTGCACACCTGTAATCCCAGCACTGGGGAGGCTGAGGCAGGAGGATCATTGTGAGTTCAAGACCAGTCTGGACTACAAAGTGAGCTCAAGGCCAGCCTCAACTGCATAGCAAGACCCTGGTTCAAAAATAATTAAATGAATAAATAAAAAAATAAAAAGAAAGACATCCGCATGCCAATAAAAAAATTCATACCTAGATAAATATGATATTATCATGATGTTTTTCTAAAATACAACCTGAAAAAATTATTATTATAATTTATTATTATTATTATTATTAATGATGATGAGGATTGAATTTAGGTATGAGCTACTTCCCTAATTCTAATACAGGATTTTTTTATTAATAGTGACTGAAGAACTGAAAAATTTCAGTATTGAAAAATGGAAATTCAGATGGTCACATTTGTGTTTAATAAATAGCAATACTTGAGTAGTCTTAGATTATTTATTTAGAATATCTCATTGTGCCTTAGATATTTAAAATACATAAAAAAGAATAGTTTCAACAAAGAATATTGATAGGTTGAGCTTCATTAACATTAAGAACGTGCATTACAATATACCATAAAGAGGAAGATGGAATAATTTTCAATGCATATATTTATAAAAAGGCTTCCAAGTTTGACATGTAGACTAACTTGTTTATATAAATAAGAAAATCACATCTAGAACAAAATGGCAGAACTTGGACATAGGGTTTATAAAAAATAGCCACAATATGTTTCACAAAAATTGTTTCTTTAAAGTACGATGAAATGAATAATTTTATTACTACTGTGTCAGGGAACAAACACTACATTTATTCTTTTCTATGTGAAAAATTTCATTCCTGACCCTTAGCTCTTGTCATGTAGCTTTAAAATTAGTAGCCAAAAAATATTTATTAGACTTAACTATGTAATCTGTGCTGTGAACTCCAAATCAATTTCCTCAATTTTTTTTTACTTTCACTTAGATTATAAATAATTATATATATGCAATTAAAACAATTAAGTTGAACTTCATGCCCTTCTAAATAGCTTTTGGTGTGTTTCGAGATTCAATAACTTAGATAAAAATAGACAATAATCTACATATTAACTTCAAAGACAGATGAAGAACAAAGACATGATGCTAAAAATATATTTCTTCTTTGAAAAAGAAAACTAATTGAGAGAGCATGCTTTTCTAAAATAACTGCAAAATAAGTTTAAGATCAAATAGCTATTGAATGGAGTGGTTAATTGCAATACTTGGCAAATTACCATGTGTGTCTCAGACACTAATGAACCTTTGTATTAAATAAATTCAACATGTAAAAAATATATTTTTCTGTGTCAAATATCACAGGACAGATTGGTAAAGTTTCTTGTTGATGTTCTTTTTAAAAGACATTTTTCATTGTAGTTTGTTTTTTCTTTCTGTCTTTTATATTGTGTTATTAATGGTGTTCTAAAAGCCCTGTGTCAAATTAACCTTCATGTACAGTTTGGGGAGTGAGATGAAAAGGCTGACAGCTCGCTGTTCCATATGTGTATATATAGTCTTTGGTTTATGACATCATCAAACAGGAAATAACAAAAGCAATTTTCAAGTCTGAAAGTGACAGGAAATTTCAAGAGGGGTAAGTTGCCTTCATAGCCTATGAAAGGTATTAAGACAGAATACGGCTCTGGCAGATACAATTTATAGTCTTTCATGTTCTGCCATAAGAAAACTTCATACATCATTCATCCAAAAGAAGAAGAGTTCACTGGAATCACATTATAATGTCAATTCTGAACTATGATTAAAAACACCATCTCAGTTCTATTTGGAAGTGTACTTGGGAACCCAGATCCAATAGGCCATGTATCAGGAGAGCAGGCTAAATGTCACAGTGTTTTATCATAACAGATTAGGTAAATGAAAGAGAAATATACAGATCTTGTACATGTAATACTTAGCAGACATCTTAAAGCATGGTTCCTTATAATGCTCTACATAAAATAGGATTATTTAAGTGGTTCTGTCATTAATGTATTTTCTGTATTAGTATTATGTCATTTAATGCTTGACATGTCATCAAAGAAAGAAAGATATGCAAGAATTTTGTGATTTCCTTGAATATAATGTGATAAAGAACTGGGCTTAGATGTAAATGCAGAGTGCTTACCAATAAATATCTGAAAAATTCTTGTAATTCAGTGATGATTCCATTTTATCAGCTTTTTTTTAAAAACTGAATGACGTTTTACAGATGAGAACAGGCATGTTCAGAGTGGTATGGACATAGACTCGATAACATTTTGCAATTGTCAAATGTCACCTAAGAATTTAGAATTCTGAGGTTGTTATAGGGTAACCTCACAACAATTTCTGTCTAGGGCCAGGCATCTTTAAAAATTAAATGGAAGAATTTTTCAATAAAAGAAATAGTTATGGCCACCTTTTTCTTGCTGTTCTATGTCAAATCAGAATGAATTTGTTTTAGTAAGATTTTTATTTCTGTAACAAATCCTCTGGTAGTCGGCTTAAAAAGAAAATATTTCAGCTCAGAAATGGAGGTTTAAGCTCATCATCAGTTGGGCCTGTAAGTTTCGGGCCTTTCATATAGCCACAAAGGCTGATAGAAGCCCAACATGATGCCCAACTTGTATAGAAAGTTGGGTAGAAAGAAAGGGAGAGGAGCAGGAAAATTTGGGGCACCACTCTCCTGTTCAAGGGTGTACCTCAAATGACATAAATGCCAGCAGCTAGGCCCCACCTATCTAAGCACCTCTAGCTGAAAGGCAAGTCTTTAACACAGGACACTGAAAGACATCCTAGATCTAAAAACTACAATAGAATGTAATCCTCACTCACTCCATCAACAGTGAAACTGGAAGCTTAGTGTACATTTATGATTATGTAAGTAAATTCAGGCATTTCTTCTTCTTTCACTTTGCTCCTTAATGTCTTCCTTGTGTCTTTGTTCCTTTTTATTAAACTAGATGAATGACATTTATGCATGAATAACTGGTTAAAACACAGTGTACAAACCTATCATCTAATAGAGTTGTGTTTTGTGACTGAAGCCAATAAACATTTATTATAATTAGTAATATCACTATAGTTCACTAATCTTAAAAATGTAATTTTATTTCACACACATATATGGGAGAAATAAATAGGGGAAAAAAAGACAAAAACTATTTCAGGAGCACAGATGGTTGCTTCTCCCTTGCATCCTACTCAGTACTGACCCATCCCCAAAGGTCAACTAACTGCTTGCCTTCTGTTAAGATTGATTAATATTGTCCGCCTTAAAGTTCATATTTATTGAATATAAGTGTGTAATTTTCTCTTTCACTGTTGGAACACAATATCTCGCACACACATTTTAGAGGAAGAGAGGTCACTGACTCTCATTATTCAGGGGGTTCAGTCCCCGGTTAGCTGGCTTCAAGGAACAAACACCATGGTGTACGGACGCGATGAGGAAGGCTGCTCACCTCGTGGCAACCAGGAAGCAGAGAGAGAAGACAGGATCTAGTGAGGGAGATACGTACTCCAGCACTGGGTGACACACATCGCTCTGCCAGGCTCCGTGTCTAAACAGCATATTTATCTATCCATTCATCAGTGGTCAATGAGTCAGTCCACTATGATATATTGTCCTCATGACCCTGTCACTTTCCAGTGACCCCACCTCTCAAGACGTGAGACTTTTGGGCATATTTTATCTTATTTTTATTTCTTTATTTATTGGTCTTGTTGAGACAGGGTCTCGCTATGCAGCTCAGGCTGGCCTTGAGCTCACTTTGTAGGCCAGGGTGGTCTTGAATTCGCAAGGATCCTCTTACCTCAGCCTCCCAAGTGCTGGGATTACTGGCGTGCACCACTACGGCCGGCTTTGGGGGATATTTTAGATCTAAACCATAGCAGTAATTTCTGTGATAGTTACACAATTTTATAAAATTTCCTGACATTCATCCATTGCAATGTATGTAACCCTAGTTTGTTCAGAATATGTCCACGTACATTTGAAAATTCTCTTCATTTAAATTAGCATATTTTATTTCTATAGATATTTTAGACTCATAGAAAACTGAAAAATAGTTCAGTTCTTATATATTGCCTCATCTCTTTTCCCTCAGTTTGTCCTTTTCAACCTAATATTGATATATTGATAATGTATTTGTTATAATTTCATATATATATTCAAAGAGCAAAAAACAATAACAAAATAACAAAAACAAAGACAAAACAATAAAAATGATACAGGATTTCAAAACAAGATGATAGGAATTAACAATGGTTTTATACACACACACACACACACACACACACACACATATATCCTAAATTCTATAGTGTACATTAGGATAGCTTTTGTGCTGTGTAGTCTTATGCAACTATGATAGTATCATGCAGAATAGATTAATAACTCCATCTACTAGCTACACCTGAGCAAATACTTTTCATCTCTCTCTAGGTTTGCCTTTTCCCAGCATGGTGCATATTATGGTTGATACATTGTATCAACTTGGGGAGACTGGAGGTTTGGCTGAGTGATTCAGCAGGAAGCCAGGGTGCTTACTTTGTATACATCCTGAGCCTGTGGAAAAGGAGGGCATGGAGACTGTGTGAAAGCTACAGGCCCCCTGGGTGGGGGTAGGCTGTTTACAATGTAAGGGAAAAGAGGCTGCTTGCAGCCATTCCTCCCTTTTGCTGGTTGTTTTTGCTGTGCTCTGCTGCCATGAATGTTTGCCCTCTGCCATGTGCCACTCTGCCTCTAAGCCAGCCAATATGGACTAAAACCTCCACAAACTGTAAGCTAAATCTTTCCTTCCTTCATTTTGGGTGTTGGTTATTTTGTCTCAGCAACGAGAAAAAAGTAACCAGGACAGCACATTCTTGGATTTATATAATGTTTTAGACTTTTCTTAGCTGTATGCGTGTAAGATTACTTATGACTTCTTGTAGCTTGATGGCACAGTACATTTCATTTTATGCCAGAATCCTATTCCATTACATGGATTTATCTTAATGCGTTTTCTCATTCACCCTATGAAAGACATATAGGCTGCTTCCACTTCTGACAATTTTAAAAATTGCTCTAAACATTCATGTGGATATTTTTGTGTAAACATAAATTCCAACATGTTTAGGTTAACATTATGATTGGGTTGTGGGATTATATAATAAAAATATGTTTGGCTTTCAAGGAACTGTAAAACTGCCTGTAAAAGTAACAGTACAATGTTATGTTTATATCAGAAATGAATGAGACATCATGTTACTACCAAAACTCACCAGTATTTAGTATTTTCAGCTCCTTTGGAGTGTAGCATTGGAATTATCATACAACAGTGTCACACAATTACTGATTCATAATTCCCAAATGACATGTGATATCGGTGTCATTCAAGTGATTATTTTTCACTAGTATATCTTTTTTATGAGATTTCTGTTCTTTTTTTTCATTTTACTCTGTTTATTCTTGTCCTTTAGTTTTGAGAACTCTAAACGTTTTGGATTTAGGTCCTATATAAAATCTATATTCTGCAAGCATTTTATTCTAGTATTTTGCTTCTATTCTCATATTCCTAAAACTACATTTAACAGAAATTTTTAAGTAAAGCCTAAGTAATCGATATTTATGGAATTTCATTTTTATGACTTTAAAAACACATTGCCAAATCTACATTTTTCTATATCAGCTTTTGCAATTATTATAATATTATAATAGGCATTTAGGTAAACATTGAGATTTGTTTTGTGAAAAATATATGATCAATGTCTAGATCCACTTCTTGCTAAAGACATCCAGTTCTTCCAGTGCTATTATTTGAACAGATCTTTTCTCCATTCAATTGCTGGTTTGGGTTTAAAAGTTGAAAATATTTGAATTAGTACCTTTTGGAATCCTCCTGTCCTGTTTCATTCATTCATTTATCTGTTATTCATCCTTATTATTGACCCAATTAGATTATTAGGGCTTTTAGTAAATTTTAGAATTGGTTATTAAACTTTTTTTTCCTTTTGTCTTTAGTATTGTGTTTATTTCCCTGGCAAAAAGTTTTCTTATATTCACAACATAACTTTCTAAGATTTGGCTGATATGGCATCAAATATATAGAATAATTTTTGAAAACCAATAAAATACTTAATCTTCATACTAAACAATAAGAAAACTAAATAGCTTTATATTCTTCAATTATTTATTTTCCAATACTCTCAATTTCTTTTTGTAGAACTGATTCATTCACCTATATCATTTCCCCTCTCCTGGAAAAGATTTTATAATTACGTATCAGACAGGTCTACAACCAAAGAATTTCTTCAGTCTTCATTAACCTAAACAACTCTTTATTTGCCTTTACTGCACAAAATTTTGCCGGACAGAATTGTACGCTGATTTTTTAAATTGTTCTATTTAAGTTTTTTTCTTGCTTGCATCATTTGTTAATAGAAGTCCAATAAAGATCTCATTCTTGTTCACTATAGGCATGGAGCTTTATATTTTTACTGTAGTTTTTTTTTTTTTATTCACTTGATGCCTTTCAAGTTTTCTGTTTGTATATGCTTATCTGTAGTTTCAGTATGTGTTGATCTAATTGTTATTGGTGATTTATCTTTCCTAATGTTGCCTGTATCTGTCATTTGATTTCTGTAATTATTTTAGAAAATGTATATAATTTTTCAGTGTATCTTTTTATGCTTCATATTCACATATGTTTAGTTTCCTTTAAGAATCTTTGTTATGTTCATAAAGTATTCACATATATTTTAATTTAATAAAAGTATTGTCAAATATATAGTTTTTTCTTTATAAGTTACTTAGAGTCTACTACGTCATTGATAGTTGGATAATTTTTAACTTATATTTTTTCAAGTACTGGGAATTGAACTCAGGACCTTGTGCTTGCCAGGCAGACACTTTTTCCACTGAGCTATATCCCCAGCCTCTTAACTATTCCTTTTGTGATTAAATTTTACCTTAATTCTTCAAGGTAGAGAATACAATTAGTCTGATTTGATGTTTTGGAAATTATAAGAAATTGTTTCAACACGTAACAAATTTTGCTCTGGCTAAAGATCTGGGTGCAAGTGAAACATTGTGTGCATTTCCCCATAATTTGATCACCAGTGTATTATAATTAATTGAATTTTATTAATTGTGTTCAATGCTATTTTATATAGATAGAAAATATCTAGATACAGTTTTTCTTGTAAATAACTTGAAAGTCTCATAGCCTTTTCCATCCTAATAATCAATTTTTTTCTATATATGGTGCAGTTATTTTCACATTTTATATTTGGATGCTATACTGTTTCAGAAAGTTAAAATTTTTATACTTGTCTATAAAATTACTGTTTATTACTTAGAATATCTTAATTGCTAGTAA